>JAIEZT010000007.1:9605010-9692510 GCA_019594935.1 Periophthalmus modestus | reverse complement strand
ACACAAATACATATACACACATACATACATACACACATAAATATATAAAAGCATCATACAATACACTAGAATTTCACAAACCTAATGAGATGCTTCACCAGCAGGATGCACGTCAAATGTAATTAGACCTGTCCTGGTAATTATTATATCGACTAATCGTTCAATACATGTCATTTTTGGGGATCAGTATTTATAGGGGGTATGTTTTCTTTGCACTGATGGGAAATATTTGGTTAATTTTCTGCACCACGATGAGATTTGAGCTGTAGAAGGTTGAATTATGGACCTCTATGACTCATAAACAAAAAATCTAAATAACTATTTAAGTGTTGCTTTCTGTTACTTATTTATTGCAGTTCTTTTTATTTATTTTTTTTACAATATAGTACATTTAGAATATTTTTGGGGGGATTAAATTTGGTTTATGATTTGGTTCCAATATTATTGTTTATTGTCTATATTTTTTTCAGCAATATATCGCACTTCAAAATGTGTTATTGTGACAGGCCTAATTGTAATGTGAGGAGTAATATGAAGGGGGAGTGACGTAGCACAGGGAGCAAGGGGAGTAAGAAGTCAAAGAGTAAAAAACAAAACAAACTTACTAAAATTTGAATATGCTGTTTTCGGCAAATATAGCATTTTCAAAGGATAAAAGGTAACATGGTGATCTAAATATGTTATCTGTTAGCAATTAAAACCCCAAAGAAATGTAAGTCTGCCTCTTTAATAAGTGTGGCTGAAACATTACCATACGGATAAAACGTTTTCAAAAGTTAATAAAGTGTGACCTTTAGACGAGTAAAATACAATGATAAAGTCAGTTTGGTCAGTCACCGACAGTGAACATAATTAAGGAGGCTGGCCTGGGCTCTTTGTTGTTGTGTTTAACTTAAGTGACAAATCACCTGTACCCAACCAGTCACCCAATACCTCACCGCCCCAGGGCCTCAGCTGTTGAGCAAACAACAATCACTGAGCACTGTATTACTATAGACTATATTACAACATTGGGCCCATCTTTGTAGACAATAATTGTGTTGTATTTGCGTGACAGTGTGTCTGCCTATAGCAGCATGTGTTTGCCCCTCGCTTCACATACAACAATTGTGTTCCAAGTCAATGTGTGTGTGTTTGCTTAGGTTGTGTGCGCCGGTGCTAGGCCTATGATCCTGAATTGCCGCAGTCTTTTGTCCATTTCAATATGAGGCATATGTTTTACATGGGCCCAAACCAGTTAAAGTGAACAATAACTGTGTTTGGAGGTGGCATACTGTACTGAGTCTCACTGTAATTAGAAGACTCCAATTGCTTTGTGCCTGTTCACCCACATCCCACAGGGCACACGAGCCAGTGATTGGCAGGCTTCACCAAAACCACAATCTAATTATTCTCATTACTCTGAAGTGACAGCATGATAGTAAAGACATTATTACAAAGGAAACTGAGACAGACACAACTTCCTTGTTGAAAATAAATGCGTAATTACGAAATATGTCATTGATTGGTGTTTTGTAAGTGCATGTTACTCACCTCCTTCTCCTCCTCCTGTTCCTTTTTCATCCGCTCAAGACGCACTTGTTCAGCTTCTTCTCTTTCCTGGGCTTCTCTCTGAAACACCACACATCAGAAAAGGCCTGATTCACAAGAGCAGTCACTCTCTTAGCGCGGGTGTGTATGAAGCATGCAATAAGGTGAAGAGTGGGGGGAGACATTCAAAATAAGAGACAGGAATCGATGCAAGCCTGATGGCAGGCAATGGGTCAATATACAGTGGACACTGCACTTTTCCTTTCCATTTTAGAAAGTAGAAATTACTGTATCCAACCTGAGTGGTGATTGCTGGATGAGGGCTTGATTGCGGACCTAAACCATTTCCAAAATGTTTGTGTCCCTTGCAGTTTTTACATTTTGAAGCTCTACCCAACTGCCACAAGATTTTTTTTTTTGTAACAAGCTTATATGAATATAATCTTATGACTAGGCAAGCATAAAAAGGGGAGACAAAAAGGAGATAGCTGGAACATAATTTGATTTAAAATTCAAAATTCATGTAGTATGAATGTGTTTCATTCCTGATACCTTCTTGCGGTCAGCTTCTAGTGACAAGCGGTAGGCTTCATCTTGCTCCCTCTTCACCATCTCTCTTGCCTCTCGCTCGTCCTGGGACAGAGAACAAAACCTGTGAGCTGTGTTGTGTAGTTATAGACACAAACATCAGGCATGAAAGAGCCGTAGCAGAATTCATTGAGTTAAGGCTGTCATTAGGCAGACTGGGGCGCCTTTATGCACCCTCATCTCAGTTTCACCCTCCCTCTCTCGCTCATTCATTCGCACCACTCTCTTCCTGTTTGTACAGAGGGAAGGGGAGAGCCAGCCTTTTTCTTTCTACCTGCTGTGGCTACAAAATGTTGTACAAAGACCACAACTAAATACGAGTGTCCATTGTGTTACCACTGCACAGCCATTAGTTTTGTATTTTGTGAAGGCCCATGCCAAAGTGTGTCTGTGCCGGATCTGTGTGCCAAAGAAAGCTCATTGTGCGGACTAGAGCGCTTACCGTGGTGCTGCTAAAGCTATGGCTGCCGCAAAAGGACAGTGTGTATTGTTGTATTGTATTGAATCAAAAAAGCAAAGGATACATTTGTGCTTTTAAAGGATGACCGCTGAAAGGAGTCACGCTATTGGATCATCATTTAAAATAAATGTGAGTTTAAATGAACAAACAACAGATTTGTCTACTATATAATACTTGTGATTTATATACAGAGTATGTACCATGTGCATGCACAGAAGGGACTTTTTTTTACTTATATATATTTTGGATGGGTATCAAGATGCTGGCTATGGTTTTGCAGTCTGTAAGAAGTTTTGACTGACTTTCAATTTAGTGTTCAGAGGTCAGCACAACAAGCTGTTTTCTTTTATTGTAGAATTTGCTCATAATTTTAATTGTATTACAGTTTATTTTTTGAGTTTATTAATTAACATCACCGTTTAAAATATGAAACATACTTTTAACTTGATACATTGCCACTAGGGATTATTCTTGACAACTGAAGCATGTATTGTTATATAGGGCAGCTCATTGAAAATACATATGCAGATGTATATACATCTAGACTAACATGAGAGGCTGCTAAAGTCAGCTTATTATAAGCACTCAACACAAAACAACCCAGGAGCGACTGTCGAGAGGTGACGTTTAAACCAGGCAGTCCAGCTGCTCTGCTTCAGACAGACACAAAAGTCACTGCCGAAGAAGAATGTCTGGGATGGCTCAGTGTTTGAGTACATGTCTGAGCTTCTGTGAGGTGAAGTGGAAAACTGACAAAGGCGTAAACATGTCCGTGGGAATACAGTAATCCAGTTAGGCATGGCCCAAGAGGTGGTGAGACTCCATCAGTGCAATATGGTTAAATATATGTGATGTTAATCTAGTTTTACCTGCAGTTATGGGAATATTGTTCACAATATTTGACATAGACAATGGCTTGTGTTTAATGACTATTTATATCTATAAAACATTCATTAGCATAAATATAACAACCAGTATTTTATTTGTGGAGAGTGTGGCACACCCTTTGACAGCTTGTCACACATGATTATTTAAGAATGACACTGATTACTGTTGCAATAAAATTAACAGTTGACGTGACAGTAGTCATTAAGACACCTGAGGAAGTGAAAGCCTCAGGCTCTGAGAGTGCCCCACCTAAAATCACATGCTACGTCTCTCACTTTGTTAAACAGTTGGCATGCTAAGAAACAGTTTATCCTAATGCTCTGTGACATGTGTCAAAATAGACACTCTGCACAAAAAGAAGAAAAGTAATTTGTGTGGGGACAAATGAGGACAAACTGTTTTAAGAGGCTGAACACTCTCAGTCAAAGAACATTCTCAGAATCTGGCTATGCCTAAAATATATATTTAAAAAAAAAAAATGTTAATGAAAATGCCATTTCTCAGGAAGAGCAGTAATTCATTAAAATAGCATGAAGTTCAACTGCACTGAAGTTTGAGCTTGTTTGAAGTTGCTGAGTAAATATATACTTTAAGAAATTGTTTAGTTCCCTAGTAAACAGTAACAAAGAGCGCTATTGGGAGGTTACCGACTCTTACATCAAAGACTGGCAGAGTGTCTTGTGTCCCTTTACAAAGCCTATAGTTGGCACAGCAATGGGAAAAGTAAATGTGAACAGAGTGAGACGGTTAAGTATTCACTGGTCGTCTTTTGCATAAGCCACAGTGTAACAATGTCGCCTGATGTGCCCTGGCATGTTGTGAGTTATGTTCTCAGGAGGAAGTAAAGGTGGACTGAAAATATACCTGCTGGTTTAACTGGTTTAGAAAGAACAAATAAAATACAAAATGTGCATTTGGTGGTTTTATACAGTTAAGCCCAAAATGATTCAAATCTCAGGCATTGTTTCCTAAGTTAAATATTAAATAATAAATGTATTCTGGCTGAAGTGTAATATTACCTCATCTTTAATATCCTCTTGTTGTTGTGCTGTGAAGATTTCCATGGCTCCCATTAATCTCATCATAAGCTCATCAACTGTTGTATTGCCTGCAAAAAGATGCAAGTTGAAATATTTTGTGACCTGTTTAAATGATGCAGTGGCAAATTACCTTGAATAACATTTAGAACTTCATTGGATGTGCGTTTTCCCATGACTATAAGGAGCAGCGGGAACTGGTCTGTCTTATACGTCCGCACAGTTTGAGTTACCACGCTGCCAAAGTGCCGTGTACACATGGTGAGTAGTCTGCAAGACACAAATAACATACTTTTATTCGGTCTAACTCACTTTTTTGTTTAGATGAATATTTCTATATCCTTTAACATTTCAATGGCATTTGGGAAAAAGAGGCAATATACTACAGCTTTTCTGATTTGAAGCGCAAAGAGAAATACACACAACTTGTGGCATTAAGGACTTTAAAACCAATTCTGCATTTTCATATTCCATCAGAGTGACATGCTTTTTCAATGGAGCAGCAGAGGAATTAGTATTCCTCACCAGACGCTCAGAATTGATAGGGCAAGAGAGGATTTCTTATTCCATTACAAAGACAGAACTTTTTAAATTAACATTTCAGGAAGGGAAAAGGGTAGCAGGCAGACGGGGCCCAGCCAAGCTCCCTGTAAATGTCATAATATTAATGAATTGCTATAGACTGAATGCAAATATAGATTAGCTTTTTCTCCTGCCTTTTAATAAGATCTACTTTAATAACTGGCTGGTAAAATAGAGAAGTGGAAGGAGGGACAGCAGGTCAGAGGCAGGCAACGGATGAAGTGATGCCATGTGAGAAGGGCTGTAACTCATTAAAACACGAACGCCAAGGGCAGTACACAGACTTTTCAAACTAGAAAACTTTTAGATACTTCTTACATAAATATAGAATGTTAAATAAAGGCAATAAAACAACAGCATTTCCCCGAAGGTGAACTGTAAGTGACCCGTAACCTAAAAGGGGCACCCTAAATTCTTGTGATCATTTGGGCCGTTCTTGTTCAACACGACCAACACAACAATAGTTCACAGGGAAATCCTAACCTGTAATGAAAGGCCACTAAACAATGGTCCCCAATTTAAAGAGTAACCTAATCTGAAATAACCCATGGAGCACATAGTAACCAGCTATGGTCCTAACTAAACCAAATCCAAAGTGGCACAAAACACGAGGAGTTAAATAAGTACATGATAAATGTGAATGACATCTCATTCAGCCATAATTTAACAAACTGAAAAATGTAGTTCAGAATGTATTAGACTGTGGCCTTTAAAAACCTTCAGGCAAAACGCATGTAGACAAACCACCTGCAAAAATTTTGCAACTACCTTGAGTGTGCATCATTTACTAAAGTGATTGACGGCTTGCAATTTCACACAACCTCTCCTTCACACTTGGTGCACACTCAAACAAGACAAATAGTTAATGTTGCCCTGAACTGTCACATTGCATTTGTTCAAATCAAAATGATGATACGAGTGCACTTGTTAGACATGACATTTGCTCCAATGAGCAGGTGATGACTCAGAGCTGTGCAGCAGCACTGCAGGGAATGTATTCATAAGTCACCTGTCCCAGGGCAGGTATGGAGCTCACAGTGTCATATACACTTTGTCTCACAGCAGATATGGACATGTTTGGCACTAAAATGTATTTTTAATCAGTTTAACCATCAGATAAGAGAATGTCAAGTTGTCAAATCAAGTGTACACAAACTAAAAACACTTAAACAATCTCTACATCAGTGTTAGACTCATGCCTTACAACAGAGCCTTGTAAATACCTATGCCAAAGTACAATAACACTTACTACTAGAGTATTAATTATAACTTTGTTGTGTCACACAGTGACTGATGGCAGGTAAAGGAAGAGTACTCAAATATGAGTGTGTTTGTTATACATTATTGTTGTTATAGACTGAGACACCTTATGTGCAGTGTGTGATTGGTGCCAATCACAGTCACTGTGGATCAGCAGAGAGCGTGAGAATGTTCAGGATTGGTGGGTGAGAGACAGAGAAAGCAGTGAGCGTGCACATTGGCATGCAAGCGTTAGCAAAGCTGTGACTAACTGTGTGCGCTGAAAAGCTCCAGATGTTGCCAGCCTTTTAATGTGAAATAAAAAGCTCAGCTGGGGCAAAAAGCAAAGGAGGCCAAGAGAGAAAAGAAATTGGAATAAAGGAAGGAGCGTTTTTTAAGAGACTTAATGGAGGGGTAAGGTCAGGGCGCAAACGTGTCCCCAATGGCTGTTAGCAGAGTACAGGCTTAAATCTGCCTCGGGCTCAGGGACACAGAGGGAAGACTACCAGTGGAGATTACCAAACACATCTAATAAAGTTGTGCTGCACTGACTTGTCATTTACAAAATATTGTTCTCAGATAAAAATAAAGACATAGAGGCTTCTCCCAACTGACTCTATTCAGATCAAGATGGCCTCATCATGGGCCTCACCGTGCAAACATGGTTCCTTTTGTCAGCATGCAGCCTCTGAGCTTTCTCAATAATAGTTAAAGAGAGCATGAGAGACAGGGATACAACATGTCAGCTAAGCACTGCAGTGCTTGCAAGTAACACATTTCTAGAGAACCATTTCTGAGATATGGTTTACACAATTGTATATTGTAAATTAGGCTTTTTTATACAGGCAGACTTCTAATAACCAATAAAAAACAAAACAAACTTATAACAGCTTTAACACATAGCATATTTAGTTTGACGGCCGCAGTGTAAACAGAAGCTGCTCCAACACATTTACTTACCCGGCATACAATATGCACCTGACTATTTATACAAACACTCCGATCCGTCTTATAATAAATGACACATGAATAAAATATAAGGATTATGGACGCTTTCAGAGAGGCTCTGGGGTTAACATAATGCTCTATGAAAGCAGATGAAAAGATATACAACACATATTATAGAACAACAGCTGAAATACTGAAGTAATTAGTTATTCTGTATGTAAAAAGATGCTAAAATGTTTTTTTAATAGACGCAATATAACAAACTTTTTTTAAGTGTACCTGGCTTTGTTAGCTTCTTTCGTGACATCCCAGGCCCATGTGATAAAGTTCTGGCTCAGGTAGGAAACAATAGAGTCAGCACACATCATCTGAGAGCAAAAGACGTTGCTGAGAACACTGTCGTCGTTGTGGAGGTAGATCGCCAGCAGCTTTCTCTGAGGAAAGACACAGAAATACAAGCGAGTAAAGGGCACCATTGATTTTCTTTGGACAATTTGTGTCTAGGGCCTCAAAGGCCAGTACACAGGCTTATTGCTTAGTGAAAGTAATTTAGTGTTTAGGAGAACAGTAAAAAGGTGTTGGAGGTAAAAAGAAAAGAGGAAATGTTCCTGGAGTCCAAATGATGGTAAAAATTAATTAATTAATTACAGTTTCAATTACTGTTGAGGAATGATATATGATATGATATAATTTATTTGTTTCAGACATTTCTGTCTTCAATCCACAAGCAAATCAAAGTACACAAAGTCTGAAAAAGGAACATCATTTTGGTCCCAAAAGTGTGAAAGGTTTTTAATTTATTCAGAAAAATAAAATCATGTCCAATGCATTAATAATTTCAGTATTACGATATTGTGATATTAGTGTGTATTGTATTGAATCACTAGCAACCCTGTAATTCCCATAGTTTCAAAAATCTTTAAATAGATATAAGAAATACTTTATTAATCCCCAGAAAAATCACAGTGCTGTCTGTTGTTGTTACATTCAAACATCACATACATAAAAAAAATCAGAATTAAGAATATTTTTAGCATAGCTCAAAAATACTGACTTCAGAAGGTGAATAGGCCACATATATCTGGTCTCTTGCCATAGGTCTATGCCCTCCAAAACCTTCTAGTTTGGATTACTTTGTCTTGTTTTGCCTTGGATCGTAGGCTTTTGTTAGGAACACATTTATGTAGTATCACTGATGAGAAAGGCTGAAGCTGATGTGTGTCTCCAGTGTGACACCTCTCTGTGCTATGTATGTGTGAAGTCATGTTCACATTACACGACCATAAGACCACATATGAGACCTTCAGTGCAGCGCCTGCCTGACTCCCACTGACCAATGTAAGGCCAGAACTGGGCAAAAAAAACAAATACCACGCAAAATCAAATGGTGAGGGGTGTAAACAAAACTTCTCAGTGAAGCTGAGGCCGATATGGAGAAAACAAAACAGACAAATCACTCTATTTGTTTTACACCAAATGCCAGGAGCCTGTTCAGGTTAGTAGCGGCAGGGCCAGACAATATTGACGAAGATCCAAATCCAAGGATATTGACACCATCATATAAGCCTGGCACAATCTCCGCACTGACAATCTAATTAAAAAGCAAACACACCCACAAACATAAAAGGTTCCAAAGGACATTGTTGGAAATAATGCTCTCTAAATTACATGTCACTTCTCCTGTTATAAAAGAACAAAGAGGGAGGGGAAAAAATCGCAGGCTTCAATCCGTCCATTTTCATCCATGGCTGAGAAGGAGGAGTCAAAGTTTCTCAGGAGCCCATAATCTAGGCTACATATGCCAGAAGCAGAAAAAAAAATGCAGGGTGTAAAAAGTAAAGGGGTTGAAAATAGAAGTTGTGCTATACTGTGGCCTGTGTGCAATGGGAATGGGAGAGCACTGCTGTGTTTGCTCAACGATTAGTGCTTTAGAATAATCTCCAGGGCTCCTAGAACGAAGGAGCTGGGGACTCATTCTTCGGCCCAATTCAACGGCCTGAAAAGATTAAACACTCATGCTGAGAAGACAAGCAAATTCTGTCGGGAGAGGAATGAGCACGAGGGGAGGGAAACGGGGTTTTTTTTTACAACAAGAAAAAAAATCCAGAAACACACTTAATGCAGGCATCCAAACACACATGGAAAGATTGGTCTGAAGTAAAGGGCTCAAACTCGTACACATGCATGCTCAATTAGCACAAGTGTAAAGATTAATCAGCCCTGGCATTTGGGCCAACTGAACTCCTTCATCTTGAAGTTAAATTGTCCATACGCCCTGGTTCTAGCTCCTCTTTCAAGTAGAGTCCTTTGTGAGGCCTGTCTTAGTGGGGAGGAGCATAGTCCTCATTTCAGCCAAATTACTAGGTCCAACCTGAGCAAGAAAGTGACCCCACAGTCCTTCCACACACCTGTTCACCTGCTGTGAACAAACGATAAATCAAGTAAAAATAAAATTAATAATAAATATAAAAGGTTATGAAAGACATTGGTGTTTTTTATGACAATTATGTATTATTTTAACAAATGGTTTGAAAAAGAGAGAGGAGGAACAGAAAGATCAGCTATTAAAAGGAAGAAAAAAAAAAAGCACTATTACTGTTGGTCAATATACACTACCCATACATGCGCACACACACGCACGCACGTGAAATATCTGAAATATTTTGAACTTTTTTTTCACAGCAATATGCACTGAAACGAAGCAAAGCAAACATTATATTACCACATTAGAGAATTAACTGTGTCCATTTCATGGAAATACATGTAGAGAGAAAATGGGAAATGAAGAAAGGTGAAAATACAGTTACACCTATTGTCATTTCATTAAATTTACAAAGGAAATATCATATGATATAATTTCTGGACACATTTAATATATTTCAGTTTAAAGGGGTCTCTGAATCACAGCACTTTTATAGTGCAGTCTCACAGCGCTCTACTAATGTGTCACATATGGAAACATAGGGGACTGCTGGAATAGTTGTCCATGTAGTGATTGTTCTACAGATGGCAGGCTCAGTCTACAAAAGCAAACACTTCAAAATGAAGAGCTCAAATGGCTGATCTAATGACCTCGTGTACATAGTGGGAAAACACATTCAGATCAATGACCAACCACAGAGCCAGGCCCCACCAGCCGCCGGAAACGCATTACCCCCACATCTAAAAGGGTGATAAAACTAACCAATTCTGTTATTTATAGATGTCCAATCAAGCTGTCAATGTAAAAACAACAAGTAAATAGTTCAATTGTGCAGCCATACCATTTAAACACGTAAATATATTTTTAAAAAATTACCAAGGAAGCTTGTTTTGTATGAATTGATTTATTTGTAATCCTTCTGATATTAACTTTGCTGTGATTACTTAAGGGCCAGTCAACAATCCATGGGAGAGTGTTGCTTGTCATTTGCAGTCATAAATCTGCAACGTTAAGTCTATCTATATGCCATATGCCAGGCTGGTCTGTCTGTGCTCTTTCCTCTTGACTCTGGAGGGCTGCCGTGGGTGTTAAAGCAGATACTTGGCGGCGATAAATCCTTCAAGTCCCTTCTCGAGTGAGGCTATGAATTTTGATGTGTCTTTGTGTGTGGCGGACAGGAGAGCAGAGGAGAGCAGAGGAGAGCGGGACTAGAGTGATTAACCACTGCGTTGATGGGGATTTAGTCAGGATCGTGGTTAGTGATGGGTGGCCCATCTCTCTGTATGCTCCGGCTAACCACTGATCCCCAAGAGGGTTCAGCTCAGCTCAGCTCTGGAGCCCGAAGCATTTTCATTAAGGATGGATTGAGTCTATCTCTACAGTCCCCCAACACACACCTTCAGAAACACTTCATCAAATGTAGTGTTTTGCTTAGTGATTAGCCCCTCTCAAGCTTTAAAAGAGTGAGACCAACTTCTCAGTTTTAAGAAAAGCCAAATAGTCTTTCCTTTAGGCAGATCTGTATTCCACAATCATTTTAATGAAGCAGTCTGTTTAACAATAGGGACATCAAACAAAAATCCTGTCCAAAAAAGAGCTGAGAGAGTAATGGCTAGAAGGATGGAAAACGGCCGGTATAATGGTGGACATATGCTACTGTGTTATGAAAGCGTTGACGGCAGCATGTTTTGGCCTGTAGTCTGGTGCGCCTGTGACAAAACAGGACAAACACAGAACAGATCAAATAGCTTCTGTTTTCATGCAAAATTCTCTAAAGCCACCATAACCACTGCACAGTTGGCGGGCTAAGTCACACTCGCCCACAAAACGCTAACTACAGCGAAAAAGAATACTATTTTGCACGAGCACAGCCTGAAGTACAGTGGCACAGTAGAGAGTGTAACACCAGAGAAGCACTGGCCATATTGCATTGGCTTAGGAGAAGAGATCATCTGGGAACAAGGCAAAACGCCAAGGTTTTTAGTTTTTTTCACGCTTCTGTTTATTTTCGACTATACAACTTTATTACTTGCTTTTACATGCACTTTCTTAAAGTGCTTTTTTTAGTCATTAAACGATATTATAACCTCCATTAACACTTATTTCTACTTTTTAAAATCTTTCTTGATCACAGTCCCAAAAGCAAGTTGAAAGTTAATACGAACATTCCTAAATGGACAGAAATCCCAAAGAGAAGTGTGGAATATATAATAATGTGTAATGATATATAATGTCCAGATTAATCAGAGGTTAATAAAATGTGAAGAAATAGAAAAGGTAGTTCATTTTTGACCAACTGATCAATGCATTTTTAAAAGTTACAAGCAATGATAATCCGGTGGCTGCAGATTGGAGAGCTCTATACTCATCTCCACCACTTAACAGGATATTTGCTGCTTTGTGTAAAATGACACTGCTCGACCTGTAACGCACATGACACGTGAGCAACAACTGGAAGCAGCCAGCCGAAGAGCTTTTGGTGAAGCAGCTTGTCACAAATATAACTATTTTCAATTCCACTGAGCATTCGGCCCACTTTCCTGAGACAGAGACCTCGGGACCCAGTTTGGAAGTTAGGAGAATGAGTGTGAAACCAAAATGATGTTTAATAGAGGATTTATTGTCTAATTTTAGTAGAGTTGTTTTTTGTTTTTTTTTCAGAGTGGCATTACCCAAAGGCCCAGTAAAAGATCCATCATCAAACCGGATTACTCACATCTCTGGCTTTGCCATAGAAGGCCTCTTGAGACGCTGCTTCCAAAGACCCAATGAAAAACATGGGGTGGTTCTCCCCATACCTGCATACAACAAATTAACATGACTATTACTGCATGCAGGCATACAAACTGTTTCAGAATACAATTTCAAATCTCACCTTGAAGAAAATTCAGCAGTAAAGTGCAGTAAGGCATCAGCTTCATTTTCACTGTTTTCTGGCACTAAGGAACATATTAAAATCAATCAATTTGTGAAGCCTGAAGAACTGGATACTTGATCACCTGCAGCACATACTCATAGGTGATTTTCGACTACTCGACGAGCCCATTCCAAACATTTCTGAGTCGTCAACCCCAAACTCTGAGGCATCCTCAAAGTCATCCCCCTCACTGTCGCTGATCATATGGACATCTGCACACTACACAGACCAAAGACATTTCTATAAGAACTCCAATAAGGTACAATGAAGAATTGTGTGTCTGACTGTCATACCTCTTCTGTTGGCTCCTGAGGATTGGCTGGTGATGACCTCCGACAAACGCTGAGGTGATGGCAAGGATAACTAATACCCGAAACGGCTAGTGTCATCTAAAAGCACAAAAACAAAAAGTAACAGTGAATAGAGACTTATTAGTACGGACACCTTAAGCACTGAAATGATCAGATCTTTTAAAGTGTACTGTGACCTCTCCAAACACAAAAACGCCAACCTGTAGGAATGAAACATATTTTATAGAAAAGTGACTATATGGTCTTTATTAGCCGTTTGTTTATGGCAAAAACAACAGACTAATGAGCTCCCAAATCCAAAGGCAAGAAGAAATTCCTGTATTCAGTGGGGACTCATTATAAACGATGCATCTTTGTCCAAACCAAAAGGGATATCCACAACACATGTATCGCTCATTGTAGTTTTTGGTGTAAATTAACCTTTCCTCACATCCAAACACATTATATTATTAGACATCTTGCCCAGATGTTACAGTCCAAGTCTGAGAAAACATTCTCTGTCTCAGCATATTTCCACAGATAATACTATAAAACAGGTCTGACACCCTCTGCTGGCAACAGTGGGGGAATTAGGGAAAAATAAGAAGCAGGGCTGTTGTCAACATCATGGTAACAGATAATTTTTACTATAATGGCACAGCACTGGATCAAATTCACCGGGCATCCTGGTTTCAACAGAGAACTGAAACTTGAAAATGAATAAAGTAATTAGTAAGGCTAGATGTTTCAATTGATGTAAAACTCCAGTTTAAAATTACAGAAAGTATGTTGTAATGAGCTGTGTGGCATCATTTGAATTGAATCAAATCTAGGCTGCTGCTATAAATGAGCTATGTAGCCATAATAAGGCATATTTATATTTGTTCAATACAGATCATTAATGTGCAATGCCCCTATGTCCCTAAATTTTTTAAGTTGAAGCTGAAATTTTGAAAAATTGTAAAAAATGTATATATTACTTACCATCTAGTCATTTATTAAAGTATTTTTAGTTGCAATCACAGCATAGAGAGCAGATGCAAATAGTTTTCTGGGAGAATGAACTTGTGAACAAGAGGGACGAGGCAGCCTTGGCGAGATAAGCAGTGAAGCCTCTTGTCCCCTGCAGAGGTCCTATGATCTGCTCCATTGTCAGGTGCTATGGCACACAATGAGCAGCTGGACATGCTTGAATCAGGAGACGATTACATGCAACGGCAATTGGTTTTGAATAGGACTACATGGAGAGTTACTTCTTTTCTTTCCTTAATAGTGATCCTTCATGTTGGCTTTCATTTCTTTAGCAAGAGAGAACAGTGTAACCACTAGACCTTGTCAACAACAGACTAGACCAAGTCCTACTGGGAGCTATACACTGATAAGAAGCAAATGATCTGACAAGCAGTCTATGAAGGCCTATCTGTTCACACTCTGTATTGTGTATATTGTAAGAAAGTGTGACAAACCCAATGGACCAGAAGAAACCTCACACAACTGCCGGAAGCCTGACTGCAACCTGTTCATTTACATGACTTTTTATGCATTTTCAAAACAACAACCAAAATTTAGAACAAATGAAAAATGGGCCTACTAAAAAGGAGTAATTTAATTGTTTACTGAGCCTGTAAGTGAGTAGATTTAAAGTGAAATGGGTTATTATATTGACCACTGTGTTTTCAATTCCCACCACCTCAATAATGAAATGGAAGATATGAGGAAAGTGGTTTCTCCCCAGATAAATCAAAAATGAATAACATCCAGCTGAGGCCCCACCACATGTTGTCTTTAGCAAAGAAAACGGCTCAGATATAGCAGTGGCCAGACTGATGTGCAATGTTGAAACTATACAAACTCAGGATGAAGTCCCTGAAGGGGCCACGGGCCATCTTTGGACACAGCGACTTATAAGAGTGCATTATATCTACCTTACAGTCCACACCAAATGTGTTTGAACTCAAATTAAAATAAGAAAACTGAGTATTACAAAAAAAAAACCATCAGGTCTCACAAGAAGCATTTATCCGTTTTATCCGGGATCCCAGGATCTCTGCTCGTAGCAACCTCTTCCTCCCTAATTTTTGTGTCCAACCACACATTTTTTCTAAAATATCCACGATATGTAATATACTTCAGAACAAAATCTACTCTTGAAACAGCTTTGAAACAGCATCAGTGTTTCATTTGTCAATTTCTTTTTTTTCTTCCTACTCATACTTCTTTGTCAGTGAATAATTCACAGATCAGAGGTCTGTGTCTATCTGAACGATCACACCCACTAGAAAAAGAAGTATTTCTACAGAAAGGAGCATGTAGTATACAAAATTAGTATATAATAATGTAGCTTTCAAGCAAAACATGCTCCCTGCATTGAAAGCCACTTTAGTTTTTCTTCTACAAATACTAGGCCTACTACTAGATTTGACTTTTACAATATGAATACATAAGCTGAATGCTTTTCTCCTCACACACAATTCGAGTGGCAATCAACTTGAGAATCAATAGGAGAGAAGAGCCCCATAAAGCCCTTCTGCGCCAAAGCTGAATGAGGGGCTTTGGGATAAGAGCCTAATAAGTGTATAAATAAAGTTGATCACTTCCCTTGTCAGCGCCGGCCTGAAGGGTTTGGGCTGACATGGATGCAAGTGGGGAAGGTGAAAAAGGGAGAGGACTGGTTGAGTGCCTCTCAATCCTCTTCTTTGCTTTGACCCCACGGCTTTTCCTGATGTTGAGGTACACAAGTGCAGCTTGGTGGCTCAGCGGTAAAACGTGGAAACAAGGCTGAAGTGCTGCAGGGCACAGGGGGTGGGGAGTGAGGTTAACCCCCCTCCAAAGACCCGCTCCCTCATCTCCACAGAAAAGCATTGGCCCCTCTTTTGGATTCTTTTAATTAACACTTGCATTGAGGCTTCAAGTATTCAGGGGCCGAAACAGGGAAGGAATTCTCTGTTCACGACCCCACCACCTTTCTCTTCAAGTCTTTATACTTTTCTCCACACTCCTTTTTTTTCTTCCATCGCTCCCTTCTTTCCTTTTTGTTTCTGTTTTTCTCCTTCCTTGTGTCTGTACTGTTTGGATTAGCTGACTGGCTGTGAGTGTGAGATAATTACTATTGGAACCTAGAAAAACTATAACCAAAACTCCTTTATATAAAGGGTCTCACAAGCATTCACATAAGCAGCTTAATTTTGATCAGTCTTTCAGATAAAATTTACAAACTGTGTCCCCATTTAATATCCTTTTACCTGTATGAGAGATATAAACAACTAAACTAAAAAAACAAACAAAAAAACACTTGGAGATGACTGGTAATGAGTCTGAAGTTGTGTTTATAGCAATATGGAGACGTCTCTCCTATCACTTAGGCAAGTGCATATATGCCAGAGGCCAGTGGGGACTTGCCGGGAGGACGTGGTCTGCAAGGCAGCACAAATACATTAGCAAACACCAAGAAACACTGCATAAATGTCAGCAATTACTGGTTCGGAAGAAAGCTGGATGCAGAAGGGTGCAGGGAAATGGGATCTAATAAAGATCTTCTGTGACCTGTCAATCATTTCTACAGGTGTGGGGGCTAGCACTGCCAATCAAAATGTCTCCAGTTCTGTGCCGGGCTAGAGGAGAGGATATCCGTGGAGAAAATACAAGAATTTAGAGGAATTCGACTGAGAAAGCCACACATGTTATCATTTGTAAATGTTTCAAACATAAATTTTTTTTCCCAACATAACGTTTTTTTTCCCAACCTTACAACCTGTAATTTAAAGTTGGGGTGGGAATTATTAGACAAATTATTTTGGAGGTTTGCTCTTAAATAAATAGAACAGTATAACAGATCACATCAGTTAAGCTTTTCTTATTAGGATAACACAGCCATCTCATGCATGAGACTGTTTTTGCGTTAAAAGGTGATGAACTCTGTATACCATAAAATATAACCAGAAATCAATATTTATCAAAGTTTATCAAAATTATGAAGACTTTAGAGGCTGCAGGGAGAACGGATTTCCCATCAATCATCAAAGACCCGTGTTAACAATACAAGAAATTGAAGCAACTCCTTTACACACAAGAAAATTGTTTAGCTAGACTAAACCTGAAAGCTATAATTGACCATTCCCCAAATGTCTCCCACGTGACGATCAGGATTTGCTTCAAACTGGGGTGATTTGGGCATTGTGAATGCTTACAAATGAAGCAAACAAGAAGGTAAATTACTCACTTACGATAAAAAAGCAAGTTTAGAAGTAATCGATCCCAGTAAGCAGACTGAGGTGCAGAGCCGTAGGTAATCTGGGGTCTCTTCCTGCCATGTTTATTGGCACAAACCCCGGGAGATGCAACGGGGCTAATGAGCTAGACACTAACACTGGCTCCCTACCCATCCACTAGGCCGGCCAAGCCATGGGCTTTCTCTGTTAATACCTTCAGACGTTTCAATAAGAGAGCTGTGGCCCCAGCGCAGGCCATTATTACACTTCTGTCTCACTGCTTTTTAATATCTCTCATCCACAATACACCTACGCCACTGAAGTGTGTTAGCCAGGTGCTGACCAGGCCTGTGATGCCACAATGAGCAGCAATCTGTTTATCATTCAAGGCCATAAAACCCTATACCACAAGGTAAATCAAGCTCTATGGCCACAAGCAATGTAGAGTTATAAGCAGAACAAAAATACAAAGCCCTTATTTAGTTAGCATATCAGTCATAACTCCCACAAGTGAATGTAAAATAATATTAACTGGTAACCTATAGCTATCCATTTAAAGATGAGCCACTTGTTAACTGTCTGTAATCCCGCAGTTGTCCAGGATCCATAGTAAAAGCCAAAAGTAAAAAAGTCAACTGGACAAAAAGTTGTAGGACTCCTACAACCTTTTGTCCAGATTTTACTTTTGGCTTTTACCACTTGTTTATGTGTGGTTAATTATTTAATCAAATTCAAAATCAAGTTCTTTAAATGGGCTATTGAAAAGCTAGACACTAAATAAAATATTATATATAGGAGTATGTTTTTTACACTTAAAGTGAAAATCAATGTACAAACATAACCAACTCCCGCATAGACCAAAAAAGAAAATGTTAGCTCAGATTTAACACAAGAATGTGTGTACAAAAGCTCCACAGTGTTGCCTGATACACCATAGTATACAATTAGTATGGGAACACATATGCTGTCAAAGAAAGACCAGGACAAAAGGGGTCAGAGGTTCCCCAGGGTTCAGTATGAGGACTGCTTCAGATCAGCTTGACTGTGTTTAGGATGAATGGGTGAGAAGAGCGACCCTGGGACGAGAGAGGTCACAGGAACTCAATGATGAGAGCTTTAATGTCCACAGATATCACCTTCAACTGCCTTGACATCTTAATTAGCTCCAACAGCTTACTTCCATGCTTTTCACACATTATGTCAGATATAGAAGATTCCGATACAATAAACAAATAAAGTTACTGTTTTTTGCCAGTATGACAATAATTTTACCGAACATTGTGCATCTGAGTGCAAGTCGTCTACAAAGGAATAATTCTAAGTGAACATGAAGTAAATAATTCTTTAGTGTGGTGTAATTATTGAAACAGAAGAGTTGTTCTTACAGAGTCATCTGATGCAGACGCTGGCCATCCTTCCCATTGTTGATGTCGTACTGGGATGTTCGTCAAGTCTGAGATATTTCTCTTCACCTGTATACAAAAACAGTAAATACATGAGTAGGCATGCTAATACTACTATTATATTTGATATTAGATGTGTGGCACATTAACTGACAATATATTATTTGGTTACTATATAAATAGTTGACTGGATTCTATCAACTATGGTGACTGGAAGAGAAAAAAATAAAATTACAGCCAGCATTCCCCAGATGCCAGACTAAGGCCTAGCAAAAACAGCCAACACTCTGCATGAATGACTGAAGAGAAATTCTGTCCATTTCACAGATGCATTACTTAATAACATTCCCCTCATTTAAACAGTTAGGAGCCAGCGGCTCCTGTCCTGCCGAGCACAGCATTACACTCTTCAGTGGATTGTTAGTTTAAAGCCTCAATGCCAGGCTGATGTGCGCCAGCCGAGGCTGATCAAAGTTCTGTCGTGTCTGAGTGCTAGCGGCCGTGGATCTAGTGCATTTATTCAGCTGAATTCTCGCCTTCAGGCGTCCACGGCTGGACACTGATGCTGAGAAAACTATCCATTGTAGATGTGTAGATCCCCACACACAGGGCAAATCCTGCTTTTGTAAAAAGACCTAAGAAGAGATAGATCCTTGAGCATAGCAGGACTGTTGGTCATGGACGTGGAAACTTTAAGAACGCTACAAACACAAAGTCAAAGCCAATGTCAAACACAAAGCAGCAAACCAGTGGAAAAGCAGTGAGCTCAGAGTCTCATGCAGGCAAAAGAGTGAACTCAATACACTTTCGATCATAATTAGTACTATATTTTTGTACTACAATGATGTACTATTGATAATAAGGTTGTATTAAAGAATATTTATGTACTTAAATTGAGAAATAAATGTGCTCTAGAAACTAGTCAAAGAAATCATTTGAGTCAAAGCTGGCATGCGAAAAAGCAATTCAAAGAACAAACAAACTGAGAAAAACTGAAATAATAAAAAGTGGCACAGACCACTGGTTGTCTTACTATTGTAAATCCCACGGTATACTAGTGAGAGCCAGCTCTTATGAAGAGGAGCTATGGCCAAGAGAGCAGACTGGGGTCAGAGCGGGTGGCCAGTGTTATTACAGAGTGTAATATCGCTGTTTGACCAGCCGCACTACAGGGATTTGACTGACCGGCTGGCTGGCCCATGAATAGAGCACAAGAGGCAAGAAATGAGAGGCATAAACACTAGTAATGAACAGTCTGCAGTCAGAGGTTAAAGAAGCATCACAGAAACAACAAACTTAACACCCACCTCAGAGAGAGAAAGGTGGGAAGGACAATAAAATGTACCTCACAGAAGACAAACTAAACGCACTGAAGAAGGAAAACACAGCTACACAGGCCAGCCCCCTAAAGCCGTCCTGAACCATACAGGCCTTCCCCAGTTGAAAATGCAGTGTGACTAGAAGCTAAAATATTAAGACAAAATATATATATTTTTTTAAAGTATACATAAACTTAACAGACAGACTTCAAAGAGTGGATACTTTCACCTGGCCTGCCTATACATAAGGGCACTGTCCTATGCTGCCCCCTGTCTGCCAAATGAAAAACACCTACACTACCTTCTTGCTTGCACCAAATTAATTTTAGTAATTATAAAAACAGCAAATAAGAACAAAAACCCAAAGGTAAAATACAAAAAATATGTGACTGTGCAAGTTCAAAAACCCATGTTATTCAGCATGGTATAAGCATTTGATACTCAACATAAGCAGTAGCCTGAACTGCTGTGAGAGTTCCAAGAAAAATGAATGACGTAGTCAATGTAAATTCCAATTGCCTGTAATCCCTGACTGGAGGCAAATCAAAGAGAAGTAAAGGTTTCCGTTAAAGAGTCACAAGTTCTCTCTTTCTTTCTTTCCATCCATTAAGCACCAGATGCCCTTCTTTGAATCCTGTTCGATCAGGCCTTTTTTCTCAGCAGTGCTGCACTGCATTGGTCCCTGTGTCACCCAGCTGCGAGGCAGAGTACAGGGCCTGGGGGGGCAACAGAGGAGGAAAATCCCCAGGACAACTGGTCTGGTCACGGACATCTCAGGCCCAGCAGCTCTGTCTATTCTACCCTCTACTTGCCTGGCAAACATTTGCTCTGCAGCTTATGTGAGGAGCTAGCCAGCAACTTACCCCCTCACTCTTGTCTGTTAATGCCAATCAGGGTCTGCACATCACTGTGCATCAGAGATGGAGAAGAAAGAAGTTAAGATGGAGAATAGAAGGATGGAAAGGGAGGAGCGAGGGCAGCTTTAAGAGAGCCACAAGGCAAAGCTAGAGCCTTAGGCAAAGACAAACAAGAAGACAGGACTCTATGGCTATTGATATGCACAAGCAGGGACCATCCACTGGTCTACAGCAGAGACAAAGGGAGAATAGGCAAAGAAAGATGCTCAGCAATCGGGTCCATATGTGTCTGTGACTGGACACAGTGGCTGGCTCAATATGGTGTTACTTCTTTGTTGCTTTCACAGCCGATTTATAGTCGGCCCTGTGCCTCTTGCTGTTAATATATATTGCTGTTATGATTAAATTGCTGTAGAAAACATCATATCATTTATAGGTAAAATATTGGCCATATAAGTGTTAAAAGATTTTGGTTTAAATACTTATTTCTATACTATGTTTTACCCCTCTGCACTGAAAGGTTAATAACAGGATAGGTGTAAATAACTGCCCCGATCTTGCGATATATTAAGCATATGATGAGTGTGCTTGATGCAGGTTAAAACTCTGGGCCTCATTTACACTGCATGAGGCCTTTGGAAGCCTCAAGACAAGCATGCGTAAGGAAAAGACCGCAACATGCAGGGCTGTTTAAACCCTTATTGTTCCTTCTCTGTCCCCTACGGACTGTTACAGCACCCCCACCAAGCCAACAGTCCTTCGCCTTCTTTCTGCATCCAGTATCCCCTCCCACATGGCAGGGACACCTCCCCAGTGTTTGTAATCCCAGCAGAAACACTTAAGGTTCACAGCGGGTGTTCATCAAAACCATCTGCCTGAGAAGAGAGTGAGAGAGAAGGCAAAGGAGGCAGAGGCAAGGACCGAGGAGCCTGCCTGTTCTGGTACAGATGTTGGTCAAACTAATATGATCAATTAACACCATTACACGCTCTGCAAGCAGCCTTTTTATCATCGTCATTGCATCATCAACACTCACACTGAGAAGCCACACCATAGTGGTCCTTCATGGAGAACTAGTTATAACCAGATGTGGAGAGTAAAGTGCTGCAACTATTATGTTTCACCAACCCATATAAATGACAGAATTTATATTTTAAGTAAATTAAGAACTGGTCTATTAAGATTTGTATGTCTTTGGGTAAAAACAAAAACAAAAACAAAAAAAACATAACTAAAAATAGTTTTTACTATTACTATAATTACTATACCTTGCTAATAAAATAAAATAAATTAAAAGTGCAATTCATGCAATTGTAATTAATATTAAAAAAATAATAAAAAATTAGACTGTAACTTCATATGTATTGGATGCAAGCGGGGACATAAAAAATAGAGCCTCAGCATGTTAATAGCCCTTAACCTGTGACATGTGTTTGAATGTTTAAAGGTACAGCTGAAGTATTATGTTTATACCTCATAATACGCTGAAAAACAGTTAAATCTAAAACTTGTTGTAGAGGTGTGTATTATACTTATGACTTGACAGAACCAGAAGTCATGTTCCTTAGTTTTGTTTGCCTCTCCACTGACAGAACGCTTCGTGCTGTGAATAATACATGATGCTAGTTTGTGTTTTCCAGTAAAGAGGGTTAACAAGGAAAAAATAAATGCATAATTACAAGTAGTTGAAAATTACCGAGTGGGGGTGGGTGGACTTACATAAACAAGTATTACAAAGATGGAGATGCCTTACAGAAGACCTCGTATGAAAATCTAAATCTTTAATAAGCTACAGAATGTACTGGATAGGCAGTGTCTTCCTAGCTTCATAACTAAATCAAACAGTCACTCATTTACACTGCGTCCCAGTCTGTATAAAGTCAGGAGAATTGGAGAATGACACAGACTCCGGGAGTGAAGAAAAGAGGGGGTTGTACTGAGGCGCAGCTGTGAGAGTAATTATGTGCTCAGAAATGTGATCATTTGTGATGAATAATGAATCGATGGCTAAGATAAACTAGCACTGTTAGGCAAAAAAGATGGCTGCCATTTTAAGGGATATTAAACAATTATATAAGTGAACTATCAGTGAATGTTTGGTGGGCTGTTATATGAAGTAGCAGTTTGAGGTCATACCTCCTGTATGGTTCTGGAGCCGGGGAAGTTCAGGCTGTAGTCTCTCTGTGCCTCACGATGACTGATGACCAAGAGAAAGTTCTGGTTTAATGAATCTTGTAGAGCACTGTATAAAATGAGACAAATGATAGGGAAATATTAATTAATACATAAAACAAATAATATAATGAAATCACAAAAAGGGACATCAAGTACAAGCAGCTTTAGAAATTAAAACAACCATGTCTGACAACAGGCAGGCTGAAACTTGTTAAGATGTTGTATCCTGCGGGCAGAGAGAGAGGGGAGCAGTCCTCTGGGGCCCTATCGCCCACTTCACTGATTGTGTCTTAACAAGCCTGGCCAGAGCAGTGCTTAACACAGCAGGCTACCACAGCCATGACCACCTGCACTGGAACAGCATGGTGCCGATCAGAGTGTTCTCAATGCTAACAAACCTGAAGAAAAAAGTCCCCAATAATAATAGATATATCATTAGTTAAAAAAAAAAAAAAGAAATAATGATTTAAAAAAGAAAAAAAAAAATTATATATATATATAATATAATATAATATATAATATAATATAATATAATATAATATATATAATATAATATAATATAATATAATATAATATAATATAATATATATATAATATTATATTATATAATATATATATATTATATTATATTATATTATATATTATATTATATTATTATATTATATTATATATCTGCATAGGAATATTTATTTATTAACCTCAACTTTTTAAAAGGTCTTATTTTATTAATCTAAATGTAAAAATCATAAAAGTAACATACAAGAATGCAAATTTTACATAACATTGGTATCACCGGGGATAATTTGGAGGAGTCAACTTTTGGATGCTTTATTTACAATAAGCTGTGAGGTTAAGTAGCGTTTTGAGCAAACTCTTGGTTTGTGAGACTGAATATCAATGGGAGGCTTAGGGGCCGAAGCAGCCACTTAATCAGGGCTCAGAACCCAAGGAGAGCAGGAACAGTGGAGAGAACCAGAGGGATGGGGGTATTAATATGTAGCACACATATTAATTATGCAATCACACTCTTAATCTGCGCAGATCTGGACGAGCTTATGTTAACAGAAGCTCAAATTTACTGTAATGACAGCATATTTACATTGACTAAAACTACGAAATCAATATGTAAATGTAATGTTTGTTGTAGCTAACTGAAGAAGATTGGAAATGTGTGGAGAGGAAAGGCTGGATGCATATGTAATGGGCTGAGTGGCAGAGTAGGAGATGAAGTGTGAGAGGAAAGGGTAAGGACACATAAATAAAGACCTATCTAATATCATGATTATGTTTGGACACAGTCCTGAGTTACCGTTGGCAGGGAGCAGGCTTTTAACTCAACTAAGATAACTGTAAACTGAGTGGAAGAGTTACACTGTTCTGTGGGATCATCAGTCATATGGCTCTGCACGCAAGATGCACTTCAGATAACTATTTATATAATATACTGCAGCTAGCATGTCAATATATATCTTGATAAAAAACAATGTGGGAAACTGTAGGCAGAATTTCTATTCCATACACTTGGACTGGTCAGCCACACCTTACTTGACCAACTGGGATAACAAGAAAGACTGTAATTTAACTTTAGGGGCAAAGAAAATTGAGCTTTTTGTAGGGGAAGAGAACAGCCTAAACAGATTGGTTTCATTCTGAGGTAAGTCTGTCGCCTAAGCTGCAAGTCCCCACGGCGCAGAGCAGACTCTAGACCTTATTAAACTAGCAGTGCCAGACACAAGCGCACACACAATGTGACATGTGCCTGCTAAACACAAATACCCATACACATTGTTCCCAATGCAACACCATAGTCACCAAAACAACTCGGGAAGGGTTAAGTGTGCATAAGCAGCTTCACACAAGGTTCTCTTACCTCCTCCACATTTTGCACCCACAACACAGCAGAAAGAAGCGAAAGCGAGCTGCCTTGTTTTGCTCTGCCATCTTTATAATCATCCTATGTCTTTTCCTGTCAATTAACCTTGCTTTCACCTAAGAGCTAGTTAGCATCAGGCCGCTACAGCAATGGCTGACACAGTGATATCCAAGACAGGGAAAGCTGAGATAACAACACAAAGCTAATGAATAATTTTGCTATTTCAAATTAAGTTTAAATTAGAATAACCTTTCATTGGCAAACATGCTTGCCCTGAGCGAGTGTGGAGAGTAAATGAAGAAAAAAACTGACTGCATTGAAATATTCATCAGGACCTTATCATTTATGCAAGGGATTAGGTCCTCCTCAACACCCGCTTGTATTCACAGGCAGTCATCAATATGGCCACAGAGAAAAAAGTCTTTGGCGTAAACCCTGTGCTACAGACCACACCTGTGACTGAACAACTATCAGTTAGATTTGTACTTCAAGAATATTCTCTCAGTCTTTCAATTTTTGCAATAATAAGTATGTTAAAAAAAAAAAAAAAAAAAAAACTACTCTACTTACCGAATTTTCTGTACTATAAGTTACACTGTTTTCAAAGTGTGGCCAGGGGTGCGACTTATACGTGAAATTATCAAAATATATAATTTCACATCTCGTTATTGTCACAATGACCACCACGCAAGGGCATTCTCTAGGCTTGTGCACCAGTTTGAGTCACGTGGAAATGGAAGCTGCGCTTCATCTACTTCTGGACTTGACGGAGTTCAGAAGAGACACCGAGGATGAAGAATTCAAGGGATTTAGTGATTTGGAATGATATCCAGAGTAAACTTGTTATCTTATTTTTACGCTTTAGTTATCTGATTAACTGTTAATATCTTATGTAAACATACCAGACATTTATTTAGTTTGTTGTCTATGCTTCACGTAGCTGAATATATATATATATATATATATATATATATATATATATATATATATATATACACACACACATACACACCGGCATATATACCGGTAAATGTGTTACATTAGCGGCTGTACTGCACTTCAGCCTGTTGTTCTCCATTATATTGTTATTATTATGACTTGCCTTTAAAGATAAAATGTCTGTTGTTGTTCTCGGATTTTGTTAAATACATTTTCCCAAAAAATGCAACTTATAGTCCAGTGCGACTTGTATACGTTTTTTTTCTTCATTATTATGCTTTTTTCACTGGAGCGACGTATACGTCAGAGCAATGTATAGTCCAGAACATACGGTACTTTACTAGCTGTATTGGGATAAAATACCTATTTGACTCTGTTTCCAAGTACACTACAGAAGTCAGGTCTGAGAGAGCAATGCCAAGAGGGCATAAAGATTTGTGAGTTGCTTAATCCATAATTGTGATTATTCAGTTCACAATATAATCATTACAACTAAAAATGTGTATTTTAGAAGCAAACTTAATTTCAATTCAATTTATTCTCCACAAAAGTAAACCTAAATTTTGCCTGTTTGTCACCTGCAGTCAACAATAATCTGCGATTTCTTTTTATAATAATCATTCAATTCCAGCATACAAATAATAGCAGTGATTTAAATTATATAAATGTGAAAGCTTAGTACAAATATTTAAATACATTACCATGCAAAATATACTGCATTTAAAACTGCTTCATTTATTTTTTTTACTACGGCATAACTAAAGTTTTAATCAATGTTATTTAAGCATAATTGGATAAAAATTAATTAAATTAAAATTAATTATAACTATTGGTAAAGAAAAAGACATGCAAATAGCATGCGCTAATCTAGATATATGGGGTGTTTATTTATATTGCTGACAGCTTGTCTGGTCCCTCAACAGGAGCCTGTACCCCCAGCATTGTGAAGATATGTGTGACCCATCTTTACACCTTATACCAAAACAAAATTGCTCACTGAAATAACACATAACACAGTGCAAATTCAAACGAGACCACCCACTGTATTTAGACCAAAAAATTCCACCCAAAAAATAGCTGCCAGAGAATAATGAGGTCCTAACACCTAAAATGATATCGATAGCACTTGATGAAAATGGCTGTGTCGCTGCTAAAAGACACAGCAGGAAGTGACGGAGTGAGGAGATGGCAAGAGCGGGTGGAGAGAGATGAGGGCCATTAGCTGCCAACACAATATAACAACCACTTACCGCCCGGTGAAGCAGCCCACCACCACTGCACTCAAGCGCAAATGTGTGGTGCCCATTTCAGGGATGGGCAATCAATTGCAAATCAAGTGAATCGAGATTTGCTTGTTTGCAGATGGAAATAATTGTCTTTTCTTATGACTACAGTCAGTTATCCTAAAAGACTGTAGTTTGGATTGATGTTTAGACTATAGAGAAATAAAATTGATACTTTTGTTCATTAAGTGGCACTTAAGTGGAAAAAGTTTGTTTGGGAACATTAAAATGAAATATAACCATAAAAATGCATTGGAAATTAAATATGAGGGAGAAAATGCCAAATACCCCAACTAAAGTTTAACTGCAAACACAATGTATGTTTGGCATGAGAAATCAGGCAAGTGCAGAGTTAATAAATTAATTAAAATCTAGACGTAAATGTTCACAGTGAAGATAAAAGATCAAGAATTTTCAAATAAACCAGAATTATTCAAGAATTCAATATTCTCAAGAAATCTATAGATTTGGTGAAATTTGTGTGTAATTTTAAATACTATTAATATTTAAACTACTCATAACTCAATAAAAAAAAAAAAAATACTAATTGACCAAAAGAAAAATGCCAACCAGTACAATTCACCTGTGCAGATATTTGATTTAATACATGTAGCAGTTGTGTAGTCCAAGTCCCACAAAGTCAAAGTCAGTAAGTCAGTCAGTGTTTGGGCAACTGTGATTTAATTGTATCTTAAAATCATGAAATTTAAAATTGTGTCAGCTGCAATTTTAACCCTTTTTCAGATATAGGTATATGAATTGCAGCAGATTAACGATGAATTAGCAAACAAATACAATGTAGAGCAGATATATCAAAACAAGTGAGTAATAACTACACCTACTGTTGTTGTATTGGATCACATAACAAAGGGCATTATTATTTACACATTGTACTGAGAATGCCGTGGCGGATGCTCTTTTCAAAATGTCACAACAGAAATGTGAGAAAATGAAAATGTACCAGGTCAGAAGACTCAGACATCACAATGAAGAAGTATCCAGCCCAGTTTTCTGAAGGCACCCACTTACTTTTAATCACCTGCTGCCACCTGATGTTCACCATGCGTCATTACATTCACAATCCAACAAGCAGTATTGTTGAAAAAGGTATGTGCTAAAAAAAATATTATGGTGACTGTTACCTGTTTGTACTGGTACTGGCTGTAGGAGCAATGTCAGGGGTCAGGACATAGAGGCTGTTGTTTTTGGGCAGGTGTAAACTCCTCAACACAGTCTAAAACACAAACACAGATTTTTATTTTAACTTTCAGGTGTAATGTCACATGAATATGATTCCAATATTTAACTTACACTGTCAGACACATCGCCACTTTTCCATCCTTTCAGCTGCATTTTGGACACTGGTACCCCAAGTTCTGACTCAAGAATTTGTTTGATGTCCCCTGTGAGAGAACATAGCAAAACATAAAGAACAAACTTTTAAATTCTACTACCAATGTAAATGCTTATTGATTGGAAATGTTCAGTTTATTTGTTTCAGCTCACCAACTGTACTGGCTTCCTCTACAACAAGCTCTACAGAGCGTTGCCGGTACTCCACCCGAAAGTGGAGCATACGAGACTGCCGCTCTACAATGTGTCTGGAGGAAACATTCAGGGGACAAAACGCTGAGGCAGACGATGGAGGAGAGGATGAAGACGATGAGGAGGAGGGTGGTGGTGGTGGCGGTGGCACAGCTCCTCTAGCTTCTGCTTCTGCGGCTTCTGATTGGCTGACAGGTCCAAAAATGTTGGCTTGACTTGCCTGACTGGAATAAGTACTGTAAAATACAAAACAGCAAAATGTTTAAATGTTTGATTTTAGAGTAGGAATAAACTTACTACCTGTTTTGCAATCACCAGAACCTTACTAAAAGGGGAGAAAATTTGAATCAAGCCTCACAGAGAGGACAGGTCTTTTGTTTTCTTTCTTAGATAAGTTGCAGCTTTATCACTGAACAGAGGCAAGTGCTCAGCCAACTTCTCACAAAGATTCACTTAATTTGGTTCAAAATCCTATAGCTTGAGGCAGGCTGGCAAAGGATACAAAACACAGAGGGGGTTCATATAATGTCCAATAGGCACAAACTAGGCACCAAGAAAACTCTAAGATCATAAAAAAATATATGCATTTTTAAAAGACCATCACAACATTCTAATCCTTATAGTATTACATTGACATGGAGGTCAGGTCAGAATTTTGTGGTAGAATTTGCTGTTTAAGAGTCAGATTGCAGATTTGTTGACCTGGTTTAATATCTGTAATTGATGGACCTATCTACATGAAACAAATACTGTACAGTATACTACAACAAATATTAACCCTGAACAAATAATAAGGTTCAACATTTATGGATCACAAAAATCAATGAATCTCAATTATGGTTTCCAGAGAATCCATTAGCTTAACAGGTTATTTGAAAACTTTGATATGTGACGACACAATCCCAATTTCTATATGAAGGTTACTAACTATAAGCTTTCTAATTACAAAACGCTTTGACAAAAGTGGACAGTAGTGATGCATTTTTGTCTACTTTTGGCTCTGTCTTCAATTGGCATCAGCTAAAACCACATCATCGGAGTCTGTTTACTGGGCAATGGTGGCACATACCAGTGCCAGCCACTTAGTAAATGTGTTAGCTGTTGGTAATGCTGCCAGGCAGCCTCCATTCATGCCAATCTGTACCCTTATAAATGCCTAGAAATATTCTCATGACCCAAAACGACACAGTGCAGAAGAACTCAACTCAACTGAATTGTAGAATGAAATAAAACAATGGTTTGATACACATCTCCAGTACTCAAGGGAGGGTAATCATTTGTCAGACTTTTTGTAACACATAACAAATGTACATGAGAGGTTAGAAATGCAAAAAAGAATAAAGTGGAGAAAGAAAAAAAAATATGACAGGCAAATTATTTATACGGTAAATGGTCAAATTTTTATATAGTGCTTGAAGGCACTCAAAGCACTTTACATGAAGAAACCACTCACCCATTCATACAAACATTCATACACCAATGTACGCAGACATTGTGGGATTGTTGGGAAGTGTCTTGCCCAAAGACACAATGACAGCATTCATCTGTGGGTGCTGGCATCGCACCGTCAACCATAATTTTAATTAAAATATCAAAATGTAATGCCATTGTTTTGAGCCATTTACACCAACAATGAAGCATCTAAAAACAGAGCTTTGGTGAATACAATAATTTTCATAATCGTTAGTTTAGGCATCCTTCAGTAAAATAATACAGCTTAAGTATGTGCAAGAGCATTAAAGACCAACTGGCTGTGTGAAAATAGTGCAACTTTCTTAACCGAGGGCCCTCCTCTGTGGGCTGATGACTGGGTCTTTCAAAAAAGAAGTTATTTGATGTCCCCCTGAAATATTCAATACGTTTTGGAGGTACTGTAGGTGCCATAGGAATGGACCCAAGATATAGGCTTTTGATGCCCTTTGTAAAGCCATATCCTCCAGTATTACTTTCATTTGCTTTTAGCCAGTAGGTCCTTATTAATATAATGTAGGGTCCCCTCTTCGTGGCAGTAGAAAACATCTGTCCACTAATCCAAACTTAGGAGGTTTGATTCTAGCGGTCCTTAGGGAAAACATTTCACAGACATTGCCTTCAGTGTCTGCATTGCACCAGGTGAGTGGTTCCTTGATATGAAGCGCTTTAAATGCCCAATAGAGGCTGAATTCACTATTTAAATGTGACGATAAACCACAAGTCTCTCTGCTATACAATAACATTGGTACGTGTCATTCTAATATGTTTTCAGTACTTGGTTGATTAAAATAAAGTTACCTTTGCAAAATTCCATTTTCTTGAGGTATCACTCCATTGATTGCAGCCTGTAATGAGAGTCAACAAAAAATAAAATGAAGGTATTAGCTGTAACATAAGGAGTTAATTTTGCTTTTAGATTTGATCATTTAACCTGGCCACCGAGAAGAATTCACAAAGTCATGAGAATCCATCTGGCTAGGTTGTCGCTATTGTGATAGGGCCCTGGCCACCAGGCAGCACTGTGGTTTGGGCAGAAGCCAAAGCAAGTAATGTGCCTCAAATGTACTAAAAGAAACAGCAATGCCGATGGGTGTACTTCAGTCCGTTTTAGCAGAAATAAATATTCATAATATTTCGTTTTTAAGAAATGAACAGAAGCACTTTCTGCATTTGTGAACAGATGTCTTTGTGTTTCTCTCAATTGGATATAATGAATGTCTGATTTCTTGACTTGTTCCACTGTTGTGATGCTTTGCCCAATGAGCTTCAAATATTTAACATGACTTTCTGCCTTTTCCCATCGCTTTCAGTGAGAGATGTTCCAGATTGCTAGATGTGTAGAACTCAAATCAGTGTGTTACACACATCTAAATCTGGAAAACACAAAATGTTAAATATTGTTATAATTATTGAATTGAATTGCTTTGAACATGTTTACTTCACACCTGGGGACACAGATAGATCATGTTTATGAAATATGAGCAAATTCTACATTTATTATAGAAGTACCTTGGATAAAACAAAATATGATGACAACAGGAAAATACACACACTGATCACAACAATGACTGCAATGGTCGCTTCAGACAAACTCTTTGTTAAAATCCAACTCAATTGTTCAGAAATGCATGTGTCATCAGAAGTTATTTCAGCCTAGTGAGTTTAAAAAATACAATAACAAGCTTTAAGTTACCACTACAGTCATCTGGTGAATATTCTACATTGTCATTTTAAAAGTAGAAGAACTTTCTACGAAAAACACAACAGGTCAAAAAAATGTAAAATTTCACACATGCATGAAATTACAAATCTGGTCTTGGACAGTGTGAGCTATGAAATTATTACTGAGCAAAAACCAAGCACTTACCACTAAATCCCAGTTATTCAGCTCTAATAGTGTGATTGCTTCCGCAATGTTGTCAATACCAGTGCAAGCCTGCAAAAACAAAATGGCAACATTAAAGGTACTAGCTGATGTGTGCCCTTGTACAGAATCAAAAACAGCTACACAGTCTAAGAAGACATCAAATCACAGAGTCATTTTAGGATAATTGCAACCCAGTTTAAGTTTAGGATCTGAGAACCCAAAATGAGGAACTCTTTCTGTTATTTGTTTAGATGGTCAGCTTGAGAACCAAAAGAAGCTGTAATTGTAAATTAAGGCTACCAACTAACAAATATTTTAGTAGTCAATGAGTCAGCAGTTATTTTTCTGATTAGTTGACTAATCCAGCCATTTTTATTTCTATTCTGCATTGAGATTATTTTAACAAATTTCTCACCAAAAAAGGTTGTATTATGGTGAATGAAGGCTTTGAGATAAGATAGAATGGTTTATCATTTTTTAAAATTTTGATTTAATAGTTAGTATAGTATATAGTATAGTATAATCCAGTTAACGATTGCAGTTTTCAGCATATGCATATATTTATGTTAACAATTGACTAGTTAATCGAATTATTTCAATTAAAATTGCAGCCCTAATTGTAATAGTTCCTCAAATCTGAGAAAACAGTACCGTTTATGAAATATTTCAGAATAATCCTGGTATAGTGCATTTCATATTGCTCAAACAGTAATTACTAGACCAGACAGTAATATACAAAAATATCAACTTGGAATTGTCTTCTGGTTTATATTAACACATTCTGAACAGACAGCTGTAGTTCCCATTAGGCCAAGTCTAGCCATATTTGCGACAAAAAAAAATAAATACAGGTTTCTGCCTCTTAAGGATTGACTCCTCGATATCGTAGCCATGTAAACATCTTTAGAAGTCTTTTCCGCTGTATCTTCAGTAAGTAAATATGATACACGACACAAATCCCAGGCTTTATATTTTAAAAAGTTGTTATAATTGTAAATACAACATACTGTTAGAATACGTTATCGTTAATCTAGTAACCTACGATGCTGTACAATTTTCGTTTAGCAAGCTGTCAGTATGTTAGCTTCGAGGGGTTAGCTACCCCCGGCTCATGTCTATACGGTGCATCAGGTTTGTCTGCTTTGCTTAGCACAACTTTGTTTTGATTGTTGTTGAAATCGGTTTAATACACCCAGTCTTAACTATATATGCATTGGGAAACAGACCTGAAAGTCAGCCAAAATCATTTCTCTGTCCATGTTGCTATCGTTGCTTTCGGAGGCCATGGCAATGACTGGCTAAATACAATCCGTCCACTGCTTCACGTCGTTTCTTGCCTCACAGAGGGGCACAACTCTTAAAATACTTCCCTATAACGTGTTGACAAGACAGGGTTCAAAGACCAAACACAATGCCAATATCTAAACGGTATACGCACAATTAAAATGTACAAATCTACAAAAGTAACGTTATAGTCTTCAGTTATCTCGTATCATTATTGTGAACGATTCCATTGCTTTACGGCTGCCGTAAAAAGGGAGAAAATGTTGTAAAACGATGTCGGAAACCTCTTAGTTTAGTTTTTGTTTTGAGAGACCTTTATTGGCAAAACCTCAACTGTTACATGGCAAAGTAATAAACTATTGTGCAATTATAAGAAGTAGCTATACTAAAAAAGCTACTTCTGATTAAATAGACGATGTAAAATTATTGATGAATATCATTTTACATCATCATTTTACATTTTTGCACTCTAGTCTAGTTGTTAGGGCTTAAGTCAAATGTTATAGATTGACTGTGTAAATATATATGCAAACTAGATACTAGATAGTTACAATATTTTTACTTATTCCGATGCATTTTTCGTTGGTCAGCTTTCTAAATAATATATTTGGACGAAGTCTAATTCTGCATAGGCCTATTACTCACAACTACGACGAGTCTATTTGAATTTAAGTTTAGCCATGTAATAACTTGCCATGCGTGCACAAACGTAGTTTGTACCACTAGGGGGCGCCATTATAACGGGAATAGCTGTTAGGCGCACGGTTAAACGGTATCATTCTCTCTAAAGCGCTCCAAGCCGGACGAGCCCGCCTATCACCGGTTTTATCCAATCAATGTCACCAGTCTTATTTTGGTAAGGCTTTCAAAAATGTGTGAACAAGGACAGGCTTTACTTCCTACATTAAACAACGTAGTCATTAATTGTGATTGTTCAACTTAAATGAAGCAGATGTCCGCATTTTTAGAGCAAACTCGGGACACGTTATCATTTAGCGGTGTTTTTGTGTTGCTAGCTGCTGGAGAGGTAGGTCTATTTTTAATTCCAAATCCGAGAATGATGTCGTAGACCTACGTGTTTTAGAGGTTGGTTATTTTGACTAGTCTACAGCACACCGATCTTTATAGAGAGCTGTTTGGTTGATGGATAATAAGCTGTTGTACTGATGAGTCGCCTGTCTGCCCCATAGCCCTGAGTAGGATAACTTTGCGTTTATTAGTGGGGTATTTAGCAACATCAGTGCAAAACATTTAGTTCTATGCGCCTTATATAAATTTAAGACTGTATAGTGTCACGACTACGTTAGATTTTTGACATGTTTATTTTTTCTAAATTGAGTAGCCCAACTCCTACGTCATTCATCGAATTTTAATCGAAATCGTCCATTTCTCCTTGTCAGTGAGTCTGTGCGTGGGTTGCCTGGCCTTCATTTTACTCTCTTAATCAGGTTTGGCTGAACAGGCAAATTATCTTTTTAATCGAGAGATCCACAGCCAATCCTGTCTGTATAAAAGCATGTCGTTTGTAGCAGAGTTCAGACTTTGGAGGAATATATTTGACTAGTTTATAGTTTTAAATGGCAGTGATTAAAAATCTGTCTTGATTATATTCAGGACATTTATAATTTGAAACCTCTGTTATTTGTTTTTAAAGGACAAAATGCAATTGAATCAACAACTGTGATCAACCAATGACAAAATAAATAAATAAATAATTATTATTTAGACTAATTGCCCAGCCCTAATACCTCAAGACACAGTCCAGGTAAGAAAATGTGAAGATTCTTTATTAGCTTATCTCTTCAACTCACATCAAGGCAGGCTACCCCATAGACACTCCAGTCAGGTAGGCTATAACTGTTAAATACTAATAGCTATAGGCCTAAATGAAACTTTACTTTGCTTATATGTCAGATTTTGATTTTTGCATTGTTACCTTTTGTATTGGGCTTTTGGGAGCATTTCTAAAATCACGATGTCTTTAATTCCTGCCCATCTGAGAGCATGTGACAGGTTGAGGGAGGTCCTCATAACTGCTATTCCTCCACCATTTTACCCTCTTGTGAAAAACAAGGTGTGGACCTTGGCCTTTGGGCCTTTATCTTTTTCCCGAAATGGCTCAAAAATCTCTTGAAGATGAGCTTTGCAATGCCTCTGCAAAAGGAAATCTTTCTGAAGTCTTGTTATGTCTTGAAAGAGGGGCAGCAATAAATGGACTAAACAGCTACAGCAGAACTGCACTACAGGTCAGTAAATGCAATATTTTTCAGTGTGGAGGTTATTGTATGTACAGTATGTATGTACATGTATATTCGATTGAAATTGACTTTTATAAAATACTAAAGGTTGGCCCACTTTGCATTACCATGTGCTCATAACTTCCTCATTATCTATTTTCTTTGTGACTACAGGCCCCACATGTAGGTTTTAAAATACAATGAAAAACAAAAGAAATCGTAGAAACCCTCTTGACATTTTAAAAATATACTAAAAGTTAACAACAACAAACTTGGCTACAATAAGCTGATGAGTCTTATCTAACTTATTTTGCAAGTACAGCACTTGTAGGCCTTTTTATCTTGACGTGTCTTTTATCTTTACGTATCTATATACACATATCTATCTATCTATGTGTGTGTGTGTGTGTGTGTGTGTGTGTGTGTGTGTGTGTGTGTGTATGTATGTATATATATATATATATATATATATATATGTATATATATATATGTGTGTGTGTGTATATGTACATATACATATAAAATGTATTATTATTATTATCCTGTATTTACTGTATAATTTCTCCTTTTACAAAATGTAGGATACTTTGGTAAGACGTGTTATGTTGATGCTGCTTGTATTATTATTATCATCATCATTATTATTGTTATTGTTATTGTTGTTGTTGTTGTTATTATTTCTCCAATAATCTTAAACGTTTAACTTATTAAAAGGCCTACATTTTTGCAAGCACAGATTAGACAGACCAGGTCTGGGCAGCGTTGGTGTGCTGTTGCGCTTAATGCTTGTCTTTCTCTCTGCTCTTCATTTACTTAAGTCTACCTTTTGTCTTCGTGCAGGTGGTAATGTTGGGGAACTCAGAATTGGTCGGAGCACTTCTTGGCGCAGGAGCAGATCTCACTGTGCGCGACCCTGTGTGCGGTCTTACCGTCCTCCATGACGCAGCGCGCGAGGGCTTTGAGGACACTGTGCGCGTCCTGCTGGACCACGGAGCGGACGTGAACGTGACTGATGATAGAGGCTACCTCCCGCTGCACCTGGCTGACATGAAAGGTCACAAAAGTGTCGTCAAACTCTTAATCGGACGCACTGCGTTTCCACAAAACACGAATGGCGAAGGGCGTCCAGCGATGTAAGGGGCCGAGACAGGCCCTGGGCCTTTAGCCAGATAACACCGAGCCCACTTCATTCAAGGGCACGACAGCATTTAATTATAGATGCCATACAAGAGTCGCGCAATCGCCCATGAAAAAACAAACTACAGGGCCCTTTTCTTACCCCGAATGGGTAATAAGTATATATGATTCAAGCCTAGGCTTATTAGGCCTACACACAGGCTTCTAACGATTGTCTTAACCTTTACAATGACAGGCAGGCCTCGCCTTGCCTGGGATCCAGAAGACAAACTTCATACAGTGCCCGGGTAAAAAGTAAATAGTCTAAAAGTAGTGTATAGAAATTGGAAAGGGTAGGCTAAATTTAGACATTTTTGATGCACGATTTAAATCCAATACTTGTGCATCGGCCTAAAGAAGCAGGAACCCGTTCAATCTGAACCGGCATGTGTTCTATCCAGCAAACACACGTAATGTAGAGCTTTTCATTAACGTTGGATATGATTTTGTCTCGCGGCCTGTGGCCCAAAGCTCAGAGGGTGGAGCCCATCTCTTCGGCTGTTGGGATAGGCTGGAGAGCAGCGGTGAGAGGGCTGTACTTCCTCTACACGCATATTTAGCCGACTATTTCTAAGGTACTGTAATACCGTAAATGGCTATGATCACATTTTTGTGTAACTATTGTGTGTGCATGTAAAATTAAAACAATGACAAGCACACTTTTTCACTGCATTGTTAATTTATTTATTTTTTGTCTGTTGTACATATCATATATTTTATTTTTATATATATATATATATATATATATATATATATATATATATATATATATATATATATATATATATATATATATATATATATATATATATATATATATATATATACACACACACATACAAGTAAACAAGCATTCAAAACACATCAACATTCAGTCAATCCTACTTTGACAAATATTAGATTTGGACTTAAATTTTTCGACAGGGCATATTCAAATAAAAGGCTTATTATCATCATCATCAAGTCCTGTTGTTCCCGATGTACCAATGAGGAAAGCTGCGTTTCAACTGTAATCTGTTTGGATGTAATGTGAGCCTGATTTCTAGTAACATATTGACAATATTAACATATTATGGCAGCTGTTGCATTTACAAATAGCATAGGGCCAAGGAAGCTCCACCAGTGATGGAGAAAAAGGATAAAACATTTGCTGAGGAAATCTGAGTACTAAAGGTTGACAGCCACCTCAGATATTTACACACTCACTCACACATAACAATGCAGAAAGTTCACTCATTTTCAACAGGAACCACTACAGGGTTTCTATCTTTTAAGGGGGTGGTCCGTGACGCGAACTAAAGCGAAAGCCTGGCTTATTTTGGAGTAATCCAGGCTTGTCAAATCCTCAGTAAAGTTCCATCAAAGAGACTAACCAGAGTTGGCTGATTTGTGCCCGGGTAAAAACCTGACCAGGACAATGATCAAGATTTTAGCTTTGTCTCCAAGAACGTCAGAAGAAACACTCAAAGGTTTCAGCACATGCACCCACCCATTTGTGTTAGATCACTTGTCTTTGTCTGAATACAGTTTAGAAATGACTTTTGAGTCAGCGGGTATGACACTTTTAATGAGTACCAGCCGCCTGCTCCTGCGCACCAGTCAAAAAGGCAAAAATGACATAAACGCTTATAGGCCTTATTTCATTAAAAAATATTTTGCACATGTGGCTGTTGTGAGGGGCACTGCAGCTTTTGCGCATAGACACAGACGCTGGTTTGGACTCAGGATGAGCTGGTTTTCAGTGGGTTCTCGCTGTGCGCTCCTTCAGTGCTGTTCTCACCTTCCACCGCCTTTGTCAAACCCAAACCGGACACACGTTTGCACCGATTTGACCGGCCAGTTCTCATTACATATAAATAGTTCCGTTACAGCTTTACTTCTATGTGGAGCTTGTTCCGCTGTGCGTTAAAGTCTACCGCGCATTGGGAATGGGGTCGGCCACCTTGGTTCTTCGCATTAACGTGGCTCCGCGCTAGGGAACAGCCTCCTCTGCCCGCAGAGCAACGAGAGGGAAGACGCGTCTTTCTTCTCGCTCCTCTGATCAGAATGAATGGAAAAGTTGTCTCTAATTAAACTATTGTCCATGCGAGCTCTGGCTCCTCTCTCGTTTACTCGGATCATAAAAACATCACACTTGAAGCTCATTTTCAGTCATGTCGTTACTCCATTGAGCTGGCCTCCTCTGAATCATCGGGAGCGCGCACAAATCGCAGCTTAAACTTAAGATCTGAATGACCTTTGGCTAGACCCAGGCTTATTTCTTTCATGGAACGACTTGAGGTAAGATGTAGATGGACCCAGTTTCAGCTCGGGATTTCAGTACAAGCCTAGACTTACTAAGCGACTTTGATGGAAGACCCCCACTGTCTCACCCACTGCAGAGCACTCTTGGCATGATTACATTTACCAGTCCTGCATATAGGTAAACGGCTTACCAACATGCCAAAGTGGACTGTTAAAAGAAATACGCTATTAGACAATTATACTTTGTGCTTCTGTTATAAACTGGACAATAAGGAACAGAAAGTTTTAAGTGAGAAGTTAAACACGTTTGGAAACTTTACCACAGATAATAAACAACCAATTTGACCTGACTTCTACAGCACGTTTGTAATGTTGCTTGTAACAATATTTTGAAAATGGCAAAGACACAAAGACAAAGTAAAATGCAACTGCATCAAAAGTAAGGAAACTATGGTTTTGTCCCTAAATTATATTTTTCCTTGGCAATCATTTACCCCCTAATTAGACTTGTTTCCAGAAATTAAAATTATACATTATGATATTGCATAGGAAATAAAATGCATAATAACAACGCAAAGCCCAATACATTTTTAATAACACTGTTCAAAATTGTCAGGTAAAGATGATTATGCATATCAAGGGAGACAAAAGATACAAGGCAGACTGACTCCCACAACCTATTTCTTTAAGGTAATTAAAGACATCTCTGTGCTGGGCTGAGTTATTTTACAACCGTACTGTATGTCTTAGCAGCCATTGGTTGGCCTTGTATAACTTAAGATGACAAAGAAATATTGGTGAAAGCAATTTAGATTTTTTTTTTCTGAATTGGAAATCTGCAAGTGCTTAAAGTTTACAGCATAAATGTGTTTTACTGAGAGCACCTCTTAAAAACACACTGTGAAAAAAGTAAATACATAACCCTAATGTGGTGTAGTCTCTCAGTACTATATAATGCATGTACATTGTTGTGACTTTTTAAGAAATGCTTTTGCCAGTCCTCTGCAAAAACATCTGAGGCTTTCAGATACACACCACAACACTGACTAAAGAACTCACTCATCTGTATCTACTGTGTTTGTGTTGCTGGTAAACACAAGAAAGCCCTTATGCTGATTTACAAATACAAACAAAATATTTCACAAATCAACAAACTTATTCTAAGACAGCAAGAGGCAGTCCATGCGCTGGTAACACAGAGGCCTGCACAAAGGTTTGGTTGGATCTCCATTCCTCACCTATGGTCAAATGTTTGCATCGAAAGCAGGCTACTGGATGCCCAAGCAGGCCTCTGTGCACATCATATAACAAGCAACTGCAAAACCAGGTATGCTTCAACTGAACCGGTTAGTTAGTCTAATAAATAATTAAATACTAGAAAATAGCAATGGATGGCGGAATATGTGCTACTGTGGTTGAAGTTTAAGTATTTTCTCAAAACAAGTCTAGAATAAAACAGCATTTTCAGCTTCATCTGCCAGATCCTTCTGATTCTAATCTTAATGTTAATTCCTGTCCAGCAGGTCAACGAAGGAACATGAACATACACAGTCACCAACACAAATAAGCACCCTAAAATTAGACCTACTTTGAAATGTCCACTTCACAGCTAAAAGATCCACATAATGAAAGAGTGTGAAATGCATGTAGTTTAACTTTGCTTCCTGATTAGCCACTGGTACAGTAAAGGCTGGCACACAGTGTGCCCATGTGGGTCAGTTGGTCTCATAGGAGGACAGCAGAGCAGCGTCCACAGGCTCCATACAGGAGGGGCAGGTAAAAGACCTCATCAGCCAGTCATCTATACAGTCCATGTGGTAAATGTGCATGCAGGGCAGGAACCGAATAGGGTCTCCATACACAAAGTCCATCATACAAATCACACACCTGCGCAGAAGAAACACACAATAAACAACAATGCTTTACATTTAAAGCATGTCTTTTCATTTTATTATTCAAACTGTCATGGTATTCTTTAGTAGAATAGTACAATTCCTCTAGGACTAGGAAGATATAGTTTTAAAACTAGGAATAGTCCTGGACCTCAATCTATAAATGCCAATTCATTTATGTGACAACATGTTTGATCAACTACAGATAAAGGAATAGATTAACTATCACAAGAATATATTCTTTACTGTATACTGACAAAGCCTTTATACTCACTCTCGGATCTTTTTTTCAGAGCCATCCCGTCCTGGGTCATACACTCCTTTGGGAAGGTGCTGAATGAGCCCAATGCGCTGGGCAATGCGGACCTGCTCCTCTTCGGTCAGTTGTGTAGCCAGTCGAGCCTGGCTGGGTGTTGGATGATACACAGGTACATGGATCTGCTCCTGTAGAAAAGGAACATACAAAGAATTCTAACATAAAAACAACTAAGTGACCACACATGTTTGAGTGCATTATGTAAAAAGGCCATTTATCTTCCAGAGAAGACAATGATCACAAACAGAGATGGATAGATTGTTTGGTTAACTAATTAAGTCACTTCAATATACTTCAAAAAAGAACACTTAAATGTGAAGTGCTTTTTATCTGTCAGTATAAATCACATTACTTGATTTGACAAAATGTTGTAGAAGAACAATGTGGCAATGTGTTAGACAATGTGGATGGACGTGAAATTCCACATTTCTTCTCACAATAGTCATAAAATACTGACTATAATAATATATATATAGTAATATTTATCAAAAATAACCTTTTGAATTAAAAGGTAGAAATGTTTCCATCTTTTAACGCACAAGTCAAAATTCAAGAACACTCACTAGCAATACGAAAGGGACAACATGAAATTTTGAAAGTGAAACTAAAACCACTTTAAAAAGAAAAAGGTAAACAGAAACAAACCAAAATTATCAAACTGACTAAGAAAGTTGCAATATTAAGATCTGAATGAGTCAAGGATACAGCTAATATATCACAGCTTACCTGACCATATAAACTTGCATGCAAAATAATGCTGCTTTTAAATTAATTATACTGTATTTAACCTTGATGTCTTAAGCAGTAAAAGCCATCATTAAGAACAATTCGGTAGACTAGATTTATAGTGTCTTACTTACAACATTGGCTGTGGTTTAACCAGGCAGCATTTCTATGTACTTCCTTCCTTTTTTTCTTTATACATTACTGTAATATGCTGGGAGTCTATCTTGGTTTGCCAATAGACTTTCTTATAGACCACGACTGTTGGGTATAACATGCAAGTCCTGACAAAAGATTTCTCTAAATGTTAAAAATCAGATATTAATTTATTATATTTGAACCTAGAATCCTTGGGTTTGTTTGATATTTCATTTTAATTTATTCCTAAATATGTAACGCAGCTGTATTACCAAATGTTTGGATCAGCAGAATTGCTCCACCCCTGACTGCCACTGCCCTGGCCAGTGCCTATGGAGGGAAATAAAGGCCCTCAGCAGCTATAACAAGTTTGCAATTGTGAACTGTGCATTGGTCAGCAGTGCAATTGTCAACGTCTCTTTTTTTGCCATGTATTGCTCTACAGCTGGGCAGGAAGTGCTCATTTTGTAATCCCAAAACGCCCACAGGCTGGGACCAGCATGAGGCAGACACAGTGAAAAGTACATGTGGACAATGGCAGACAGTACATGTGGACACTGACATGGGCAGGAGGCCAGTGACTTCTTATACCACACCACAGTTATGTGGTGTGGTCAAGAAAAGGGATGGGACAAGATCTCGTATGATGTCAGGAGATATAACTCGCAGTTTCGTGCATGCACGTGGAGAATGAGCTTGTTTTACATGTGTTTACATCAGACAGAAACAGGGTTAACTTCCCTGAGTTAACACTTCTCCAGTACCTCTTTTGCCCCAAAGGTGCAGGTTCTGAGTTGTGCTAGCTTAGTTTTTCACCAGATAATTGCATTGGCAACATATTGTTTACTAGCCAGAGGCATTTGGTTGATTTTGTCCTAACTGAACCCTAATGCAAGTAAAAATATTCAATTAAATAAATAGAAAATAGTGAAAGAAAAGCCAAAATCTTGGCCCTGTTTCAAGAAGCAGGTTTAGTTCAAATTTAGGCTTTGTTAACCCTGAAAAGTGGCCAACTCAAGATTTTCAGTTTCATAGAGTTTACCTAAACCCTGAGTCAGTCACCATGGTCTCTGTGAACTATGTGAACGTAGCCTGGTCCAGAGCAGGTTGTATTCTTTTAACTCTGAGTTTAACCTTTAAGTTTGCTCCTGAAGGAGAGCTCTGATTGGTCAGTTGACAAGGTTTAATGATGAGGATTAACTGTATGTGAATTTATTTAGCACTTTTATACATTTTGTTTCAATTTATAATATAACACAGCTCACTGCGATAACTTCTTAAATTAGTTTGATCAAGTTTATCAGCTTGATGTCAAGCAAGTTGATTGATTAATTTAGTGAATTGTTGCCTTGCTTTAATAAATGTATTTAATATCACATATAAAAGTAGTTTGTTTCTAGACCCCAAATGCTCAAATATATATCAAACCCTTTTAGTGTAATGTATGCAAAGTGATAATAGTGTGTAAATGTATTTAAGATTTTAAAATAGTATGTAATGAGCTACAAAAGTACAAGTGTGAAAAGAAATAATGTGTTTTAATGCATCATACTAATTTATAAAAGTATTACTTAACATCTCATTTTAATATCAAACCTGAGTATCCAGTCATCCATCCAGTCGGACTTTCTGAGTATAATACCTCTGACTCAGGAACTAAACTCAGTCAAACCTTGTCTTGTCTTGTTCCCGTTAACCCAATCTCGTGGCTTGTCTCGTGGGAATTTTGCCCTAGTCGAGAATGGTACAGACAGGGGACAACACCATATTTTCATTGAAACTGCTTGCTGACATACTGATTACTAAGCACTGTCCTATTTCACACAGTATTTCTGTAAATACATACATACAAAAGTAATAAAAGACATATCTAGACAGGGTAGAACCTATTTAGAAAGTGACAATTATAGGGAATAGACATTGATCCAGTCAGAAATAAGAGCCCTTACAAATTCTGAAATTTTAGCTCAGTTCATGATCCAGCACAGTAACAAAATCACAAGACACAACCTGCAATACATACAATATATTGAAGCAGCTTATGGGGAGAAGGTCTCTCTTATACCATAATAAATTAGGAATGAGCATGTTGTGTGCACCATCTACTACTCTATTGCAGCCTGTGTCTCTTTGCAGACATGAAACTATTTAACTCCTCCAAAAGCCTTTCCTGGAGAAGCAGACAGGCATAACTCCAGCCTCCCGTGATTCACCGCTGGCTGTAAATTCCTGGGGAACATGGTCTAATGGTTGGAACATGACAGAGGGACGAGAAAGTACACATTTTAAAGTAAATTCTACATAGGAGCCTGCTGCTAGGGTGAGCGTAGGTGCTTATAATATCACATTTGGAGCAATATTATAATTTAGAAGTAGTGCTTAGTAGGGGTAGGCAATAAGCCAAAAATGCACCGGGGAGACCAATGCAAGCAACTAAAGGTTTTAGAATTAACTTTTGTTTTGGGTTTTTTTTACAAAATGATGATGTAGTGAACGACCATCATATGATCATCATGGCTGTGATCTTAACTGTTGTTGCTGATGAGTTACTCAATTTATTATTGAACCCCAAACATCACATAAAAGAGCTCTGTTTAATACAGTATTACTTTTCACACACAAAGCACCTGAAGTGTAACCTTTATGTGTTGATTATCGTACTTGCATCACATGGGAACTAGAGGCTGATGTCCTGAAAGAGGCTGTTCACATTTTTTTTATTGTTACAATTCGAGCTGGGCAATTAATCCAATTAATTCATGTTTTTAATTATCAAGATTTTGAAAAACTGCTAAATTGCGAAATCGAAAATTATTATAAAATATAAAACACGTCTACTCCTGACTTTCTTAATGCTAAGTAGGGCTATTTTGCAATTAAGCAATTGGCATTATAAAAAACTAGCTTCTAATTTAAACTATTAAAATTTAATTACTATATAAACAAATGTAACTGAAGATAGTTTAAATAACAGAATATGATAAGAATGAGAATGTAGAGAGCTCCCCCTGTTTAAAAGACAATCCATGCTCTGACCTCCATTAAAATCGATTAAAATTATGATCGTTGTGATTTCTTGTATTGCACACAGTATTGATTATCTCTTTCAGCTTTTGCAGAACATATAATTCCTCCATGGAATTTAGAACTTTGAAAAACTTATTGCAAAATCAACAAATAAAACCAGACTTAACCTAGTTTAATTGCCAAGGCCTTAGGTAAGACATAACAGCCTCTCCTGATTAAAGAATGAGTTGAAAATCAACTGTCAGAACTATATGGGGTCAGTGACACACAGGTGTGCCCACATAACTACCTTACAAGTACAAGTGAAATTATCAAAACAAACCACACATTAAATAAAAATCTTTCTCAGTAGTTAAAACATTAGATTTTTTTTTTTTAATGTGCAACTTCTTGCCTTACTAAGGGAATGTGTGAGAAGTGGACCTTTGAACACAGCAAAGAGGATTAGTGTCAAGTCATGAAAGTACAGGGTCAGTGTGTTTCAGCCTACGTTGATCCTGTATATAGCTGATCTCTTGCATAACTAAAACAAAATTTTATATTTTGTGTGTGTGTGTGTGTGTGTGTGTGTGTGTGTGTGTGTGTGTGTGTGTGTGTGTGTGTGTGTGTGTGTGTGTGTGTGTGTGTGTGTGCGCGCGCGCGCGCGTGCGTGAGCAACATCACAATTTAATAACATCATGTTTTCGTTATAATCACATAATAATTTTTACTTGGTCAGTAATTTAGACTTAATGTGAATAAATGTTGAGGGAACACAAATATTTAGTTATAAATTAGTTTATCGTGGCCAGTTATTTTATTGCCTTCACAGCTCCCACCTGTTAACCCGCAGACAGTAAACACGCCGGGAGATCGTCAGATAGAGTTTGTTGAGTCAAACATAGGTTACCTCATAAGGGGGCGGCGGCTCCTGGTCTGGGTCGGCACCGTCTCCGTAGCTGGCCCGGTCCGACTGAGACTCGTGAAGTAAAGAGATGTCATCGGAGGTGGGAGATTTCAGACAGTTTCCCATCTCCTTCCTCGACCGCGAAACAATGCTCCTTCGCCGTGTCGCTTTATAGAAGCTGCTCTGTAGTTTCAGAGGCCACTTTAGGCGAAATGAGGCGAGATGTCCATCTGCAGCTAACCCTCCCTCCTCCTCCTTACCCCGAAGACGAGAGAGCTGCTCAGTAAAACAACATCCTCGACAAGCAGCTAGCCAACAAAGACCTAGCTTACTGCTAACACAGCTAACATCGGCAGCAACTTGATTATTAGGAATACAACGTAAACAATCAAAGAACGTGTAGATCTTTAGAATATAGGACCTGAGGTGCGTCTCGGTTAAAATGACAAAGCGGGTTGCAGATTTTGTAGAGGGTTTAGCAGACTAGCCCATCTGTCTGTCAGGGACTTTCCCGTGCAGAGTGCAGCAGCTGCTGGGCAACGACAAAGGAGGTGATGTAGTAGCGACACAAAGCCCCGCCCTACCAGAAAATGGACCAATCAGCGCCCGTAAAGTCGAGGAAATGCCTGGGTTTAGCCAATCACGTTTATGCTGACGTTCCGTTTGCTAAAAACATAAACACGACGCGAAATCCATAAAAATAAGGCTTTGCCGTTAGTTTTCGTTATTTCACGAGCGATTTGGGGAGGATACGCAGTATTTGTGTGCCTTATACATCACTTATCTTTTTCAGTATAAATTTTATAGTAATCGTGTCACAGTATGTTGGCCTTGTTCTTGCAAAAGGAGTGCTTGTGTGGATCATGTTGTAGTCTGAGTTTTGTAGTACCTCCATGGACCAAAGGATACAACACCTATTGCTTTTAATTAGTTTGGTGGGTTTTTCCACATTATAGTTGCCAACTTAAACTATTTAGAAACATTCACATATGTTAAGTAATGTCATTCTGGTCAGTGGGTGAAGAAGAAATTATACTACCCTATATTTTGCGGGTTGAAGTTTTGACGAAAACAGATGGAAATATGTCAAATGTGTTTTGAGAAATGGTTTGGTGATGTCCTTTTACAAAATAGAGACCCGAGAGACCACATAAAAACAATCTAATCTGGTATTAGAATTTGAAAACTATTTGAAATGGCTTTTGAGCACAGCGAAGACATTTGACACAATAGCCCAATTTCCACAAACACAAATAATAATTAACAAGTACATATATATATATATAGTCATCAAATGCTGCGTTTCCAATCAGTATCCAACACAAGTACAGACTGAAGCTGCTGAAGCAGAAGCTGAAGTCTTGATGGAGACTGTCCCACAAACCAGGAGAAAAAGGAGTAGACTGCCTTTCTGAAAGACACATTCTTCTGTCCTCTTAAAATAGGACAACATAAGACCTGCAATTTACACTTTACAGTATATACATGATGTAAAGCACAACTCTCACTAGTTGACAAGTTTGTGTAGCATGCTAAAAAGAACTGTGTAAAACAAGTTGTGTTCTGAAAAGTCTTACCTAAAAAAAAAAAAAAGATTTAATGATTTGTATATTTAATAACCGCAATGTATTTTTATGATAAAGTAACGTATGTAAACTGTGGCAACATTATCATGTTGTCTATTTCCACTACCTGACTCATTAAATCTTAACTCAAATTATGTGTTTCCACCGTTTGGTTGAGCTAGACTGCATCATTAGAGATGTTGCTCTTTACACAAATAAACCTAATAACAGATGAAGTCTAAATATATTATAAGCACAAAAATTGCCTATATTGTCTATATCAGTGATTCTCAAAGTAAGGGCTATAACCCCTAGACTAATTAGAATTAAAAATGGGGAAGTTAAATTGAAAATAAAATATTTTGAAAGTGTCCAATAATGTGTCAATGTCATATAGTGCAGCATTAATATAAGGAATACATACTTATCACAGGAAACATAATACGATTCCATATGTTCATGATATGGTTCCATATTTTCCCCATATTACTATGACTCACTGTAAAGATTTGATGGACAGGGGGGAGGCTCTCTTCCCATTCATTTATGTACATTTTCTGATAACTATTTTCTGAATTGTTTGTATTGTGATTTTATTGTCTTTCTTATTCTGTAAAACACTTTGAATTACTTTGTGTATAAATTGTACTATAGAAATAAACTTGCCTTGCCTTAATTTATATTAGAGTGGGGCCCAAATGAGGCTTATGGTTACAGTAAAAAAAAACAAAAAAAAAACAATCATGTTCATATAAAGGACCTTCTTTGGAATAGTTTTTTTTTTTCTCTGGCAGGACAAAGATATTTTCTGTTTTCTAAAACCACCCAGGGGATCACAAATGTAACAGGGGTGGGAACCACTGATCTAAACCATAACAAATGAATAAGTGGAGCTGATATCAGAACAATGTGGCAATGTGTTGTAAATTCATCTAAGGTGCATAGAACTTTGTCGATAATACACCAGGCTTTACATAGTTCCTCCTCCTAAAGTTTCTATCTGTGATAAAGATGCATTTGTCAGAAGTCATTTTCTGCTCTAGAGCACCCCCCCACTGTCTGTTATGGGCTACAAAGCTCATGGGTTCCATTTTCCATAATGCCCCTAGCCTTTTGTAAAGCAGCTTGAATACGGAAGTGTGTCCGTGACTCCATTGAATAGTTTTTGTAATTTTGTCTGAAAAAGAAAACATAGTATTATGTTGTGAAATTAAGAAATTATCTTGACTATTTTTAATAACCACAAACAAGGAATACCCACTTTGCTGCTTCTAAGAGTTTGATGGCTTCATTATTTCTGCCTTGCTCTAAACATAGCAGACCATGCTCCAGCAGAGCATTTGGAACCAGGTAATGGTCATACTTTATTTGAGACTCACTGCAGATTAAAAACACGCAATAAAACAAGCAAGGTTATGAAATGTCACTATCTCAATATCTCACAAAACAATTCTAAACACAGTTCAACTGTTCAACTGATCAAATTGCAGGTGTTTGTAGCACAATTTAAAAGAGAAAAGAAACAGGAAGTGGCTTACTTGCAGAGGACAAGGGTAAAGTAATGTTCCGCTTCTTCCTGATGGCCCAGGTGCTTCAGACACAACCCTTTCAGGAGGCCTAGTAAACACTGATCATCTATAGTGAACTCAGTCCCTGTTTTTTTAATGAATATAATTGAGTTTGATTAAAATGATTCAAATTCAGTAAAAGTTAGACATTGTCCATGTTATTGTACTCACTTGGGGTGCTTTCAAGTTTGGCTTGTGCCTCATTCAGTGTTTTCAACATTCCTTCAGTCAAGTCCTTGTCTTTCCCAATGACTGTGTAGCCATTCCAGATGTACATCATCTCCTATAAGCATCAAACACCAGTCAACAAGAGGTAATTGCATTTGTACTTGTTTGAAATGAGAAACCATAAACCAAAGCCAAACTTCTTATAAACATTAAGCACATTCTGCAATCAGGCATAACATAAATTTTACTGACCAGTGGTGCAGCAGGAAGAGGAATAGGGTTTTCTGCAAGGTAACGACGAGCTTTCCTTATGGCAAACTTCTCTGTTGGTAATGACTTCCCAGCAATTTTTTGCTTCAAGTTTGGAACCTGTCTAAAATCCCAATATTAAACAGTATTATAAAAAAAATTAACATTGTACATACATTGTAACAGACACTTATTATATTAGGAGAACCTTGGTAGTGTAGAGTTAGTTGCAAATTGTCATTGTGGTGATAGCTTTTGCTCAACTGTAATTTTACCTGAACAAAGTAACTTCAGTCTCCCCAAAAGTGAGGCAATCATCCTCACTCAACATGCTGAGGTAGGCAGCTTTCATGAAGGCATAGGTGGCCTGAAAAAAGACAAAGAAGTTAAAACATGTCCAAATATTATGTCACATCATTTGGACATATGGTAACCACCTGTTGTTTTTTTTGGTTGTCCTGTACAGCCATTTAGGCCCTTGTCCCACTTATTTATGAAATTTAGAATGTCTCATTTGAATTGCACAAAATGGTGAGATTTAAGGTGCACTTTATTGTCCCCATAGGGAAATTTGTACTTTGCATTTGACCCATCCTTGAACGTCATTGGGACATGTTTGGAGCAGTGCACGGGGACCCATCCCCAGATCCTGACCTAGGCTTGGACTACCTTAGCTGGAGAACTTAACTTATCGTGCATGTTTTGGATTCTTGGGTCAACTAAACTTGACTCACCTTGGACCAACAGTTTTCTTTACTGAGTAGGTCAGCGTAGAAATAAGCCATCTTCCAGTGTCTCTTGTATGTAAAGCACCACATGAGTTCCCAATAGCACATGTGGTGAAACTGCTTCCATTGCTGCTGAGCTTCGCAACACTCCTCAAAACGCTTAATAGCCTGAAATTTAAAGAAAAAAAAAGATGAAAACTGTGAGTAATATCTACACATTCAATGGCTATTTTTACTTACAGCATCCAGGTTGCCTTTAATCTCCTCTATTCGACCAGCAAAGAACAGAAATATTGACCCCTATGAAAAACACATGTTCTTAAAAGAAATTAAACCTCATTAAAACAATAATTTAAAATGTCAAATATTTAAATGTACAAACCTTTGGATATTTTTCAAGATATGGCTGCAGCAGTTTTTCTGCATCTTCAACATCTCCTTCTCCAGTTCCTAAAAAGGATCATAATATTAGCTGTTGTGGCAGGCTGTTTATTCAGAGCATGTGACATTTCCCACCTAATATAAAGCTCATAAATGTGTGATAGCAGAGTAGCAGCATGTTGCACAAGAAAGACCTGAATGTGCTTTCTGAAGAGCCTTCCAGAAGCTGTTGGAGACCAAACTCCTGTATGAAGACACCAGGTACATTTATAAGAACATGGAACAGTCATTTTGGGGGGGCAATATTTTTGTGGGTACTTTTTCTGCACTATGATAAGATGTGAGCTGAAGACGGTTGAATTATGACTCATTATAGATGCAAGCTAACTACTTAAGTGTTGGATTCTGTTATTTATTCTGTATATTGTGCATTTTGAATACTTTTTTGAGGTAATTCTGCTTTATGGTTTCCATATTATCATTTATTGTCTATATTTACTTCAACAATATATCGCACCTAGCATAGTCACAATATGTACCCATTATATGTACCCATCTACTAACATGGCAGCAATTAAGCAATTAACTGCATAATGTTATATTTGCACGTGAAAGCTATATTTTCTCTTACCTTGTTACCTGAAAAACCAACGAACTCCAAAAGCTTTAGCGTCCGTGTGGGTAACATAGAAATCATCTGTAGGAAAGTGAAAACACATTCAAAGTGAAACCTCACTTATGAGACAGAAACAGAAATTAGAAATTCGCATTCAAAGAACAGATAGGGTCTTGACAATAGTAACATTAAATGTTCCTTTCTATTGTAATATGACAATATATATAGGATTATAAAAGAAATATATCAGGCATTTTACTTACCAAGTTAAATGCCCCAACACCAAGTTTTACACCTCCCTCAAAATGGCCGTGGTTGTCTGCCTGAGTGTATCCAGTGGATTGAAGGATTGTATGAAGCTCCCTGCATCAAAGAAACAAATAAATATTAAAATTGATCTAAAAAGTCAAGAACTTTACAACAACAGGTCAGCATCTTACTTGTATGTCTGGTAGCTGTTTCTCACTTTAATTCCACCTTTAATAAAACTTATCATGTTTTCATCCTGAAACAATAAGACTGAATATGGTTGATTTCATACTTTTTGTCAAAAGTAAAGGCTGTGAATTGTTGCTGACCTGAAGAAAGGTGAGCGCAGCCCTTTGGAGGAGACATTCAGCATAGCACACCTCTGCATGGAGTTCCTCTATGATAAAAATTATACACAATGATCACACTGGTAAAAACAGGGATACACATAGGCTCTGCTGTTCACATGTAACACTGCCATTTAAAAATTATGTACAGAGGAGATACCTTTACTTACCCTCTGTGAAGGTCTTAGAAAAACTTGACTTTCTGCGTTGCCTAAAATACAAAAACAAATGTAAAATAAAATAATATTTACCGAATAAATTATATAAAAGCATGCATGACTAATGATCAGTCGTGCATCAATCAGGATTTCTACACCAATTATTCAACCTCTTTTTGGCAACATGCAGCTTTAGGATAACACTACTGACAAATAGCTGAGTGTGCAGTAATAATTGGCTTAGCTGTTCTCACCAAGGTCCCTGTATTCCCTCTGGCAACATTTCATTTGGGAAAGTAATTTGAATCTCCATTGTACATTCTTATTCTGGTTTTGTTGTCATAATACTAATTGAATACTTTAAGCAAATTAAGTATCTAATTTCACTGCCAGGGGATAATGTTTTATTTTGGGACAATTTATAGGGCACAATGACACAGACATGTTTAGGATGTTCACCTTTGGCAGATAGCCTGAGCCTCCTTCATGGTGTTTCCAGCAGTAAGGATGTGTTGAGGGTCAAATGTCATCATGGCTTGCATTTCTAGGATTGTGGCGTAGGTCAGAGCATGGTACATGCTGTCTTTGGTTCTGCACAAACGAAAACAGGATTTAGTTAGAATTATGGGGTATATATGACTACAGACGTCTCAAATGACCTTGTAAACATTAGCCAAATAACAATAGACTTTTACATCAGGACTAAGTAGGTGTGACTTTTAACTTGAAAGAGCAATACCACTCCTCTGTAGCTGACTAATAATTTTGTAGGTGTGTTCCATAAGTATTTTTTGAAAGTTTCAAAAGCAGACTCTTGGATTTGGTGTCACAGGCTGTGCTCATTTGTTCTCATGCTTCATAAACATGTTCTTCTGGTTACACAACATTATTAAAGCTTTGTGTTATTTTTAAAAGGGAAACAACACCACAAACACGTGTACAGCTCAGATTTGTTGTTGAACATGTTGAAAACTGTGCAAAATGTGATAATAATAAAACTATAGTAAAAGCTGAAGTGAAATCTGTCAACTGAACAAAAAGTTGTAGGAGTGAAGACGTTTCGCTGCTCATCCAAGCCGTCTTCACTCCTACAACTTTTTATCCAGTTGACAGATTTAACTTTGGCTTTTACAATGGACGACTGAGGGATTACATAAACAATAATAAAACTTTAATTTGTACAGCAACCCACAAGCACACACTATCAAAGAAATGTGAAACACAGATTTGCCTGTTTATGATTTGGGTCAGGTGTTAATATGCTGTCTGCACCAGAAATATATATCAGTGTGTGGTCTTGAAAGGATTTTCATCATAATTTTCCATGATGCAAGGGTGGAGCTATATGCACATGTTTAAACACACCTATCCTCACCTTTCATCTGCACTCAAGGAAACACAGATTGAAAGAAAAAAATACAGCTAGTCAAAGAATCTAATGATCAGGTCTGGCAGGTATATTTGATTAAAAATTCTGTTACCTGAAAATACATATACATATATAATACACTTCTTTCAATGCCAATAATAGAGGATTCCTTAATGAAGGCGACATGTTTGAACAAGGGGCTGGTAAATAAAACTACACCTATTAGATATGAACAAACTCATTTCTATCAAGCAAGTTTGTAGAGTAAAGTGAATAGGCTTTATCCAGAAGAACGTGACAAACAGTTATTCAACCTCCAGCACTGGAAGCAAAGATGACACTACAGCTCACAGTTTATTACATAACAGTGTAAAGCCTAAGGCTAACTGTATTATATATGAAGAAACACTGTGTGAACTGTACATTGTCTATGTGTAAAATTCACCAGCACATCTAGAACCAATTCATACAACTCTAACTTGAAATATTGATTTGATTTATCAGATAAAAAATAACAAGACACAATGCCAACATGCAGCAGTATTATATTATTATTTGTTTCAAAGAAGAAAGAATAAATAAAAGAGAAGGCAGGGTTGAATATCAAGCTAAAGGAAAAATCAAAAGAAGATTTTACCTTTCCAAAACTGTCACTATTTAATTTATTTTTACATCAGAAAAATAATCAGTAGCTTGCTCCGACAAATGAGAATACAATTCCATATACAAGAATAAATATCTTGTATTAATGTTGCATTTTTTCTTTGATGCATGAAAGCTGATGGGTTCATTTGTACCTGGATCGGAGTCGTGCCTGGGCCTCTTCAAACTCATTTCTGAGGAAGAGATCGAGAGCAGCCATGCAGTCCTCCAGCGCCAGTGAAAGGTCCGACCGAGAGCAGCTGGATACACAAGAAAACAACAGGTCAATGTATATACAGTCTATTTAATATTCTTCTATATTACATCTCACTTTCAAGAACAAGCCAAAAACCTGCCAAATAATCATTTAATTCACTACTGCTTGTGTAGTGCAAGAAAGCTACATCAAATGATCCATATACTATAATAAACACAACCTGACAACACAAGTTTAATGATTGCATTTGAAAAACATTTTGGTTGTTTTGCCTTCTTCAGGATATAGAGCAATTGTAGTTACCAATAGTGACTTCACCATTGGCACATGACCCTCACGTGATATCTCCCAGTCCTTGTGCTCTCACCACTCCCCATGATGATACAGACTTTTGTTTTGGAAGCCTTAAATTAAATGCCTGTTTTGCTTTTTGGTTCAACAATTTGAGAAATTTAGTGTTCAACAATAAGATTAATGGGGTAAAGAACAGATTTGGTAAATGGTAAGGCAAACACTGGGGTTATGCTACACTCTTTATTGACATGTTTTTAGTCATGGGCTCTTTTTATTGTTTTATCATGTTTTGACCAGCACAGTGGGGCATTCCCTATGATTTTATGTGTGTGTTTGTTCTTTGTGTGACTTGTATATTTGTATAGATGCCAACTTCAGCAGCAAAGCAATTCTACCTATGGGTATTAATAAAGTTACCACATTATCTGAACTTGCGAATGTTTTTTTTTTTTACATTTCACATGACTTTTTTTTAATTCAGGCATTGTTTGGTACAATTATGAGTGTTTGGAGATGCAGGCTCTTCATTTCCTGTTGTCACTAACCTCATTGAGTCATAAATGGAGACGAAACAACCAACCAGCCAAACAAAGAAAGTCTAAATCAGTGGCTCTCAAACTTTACAAAAAAAGTATCACCATAGAAAAGAGCTGGCTTTCTGGGCACCATCAGAACTAAATCAAGTATATAACAGGTCTATTCCAGGTCTAATCTATGGCTAATCTAGGTTGACTACATCATTTCCGCAAACAAGAAAAATTCTGAAGGAGGACAAAACGGTGGCTAAAGGCTAACCCACATACTGAAGAGCTGTCCACGAACCATCTTAACCACAGTTAACTCCACAAGAGTTTTACACAAGTAACTCACTACCTAGGCCTGTCCCAATAAAGTACAATATAAAGTATGATATATTGTTGAAGAAAATATAGACGATAAATTATAATACTGAAACTAATCTATGCCATTGACACATTAACACTAGTAGAGTTATCCCCAAAAAACTGCTTTAAATGTACAATGTGGTTTAAATAATAGCAGAATGAAACACTTTTGCGCGTTTGCATTTATCATAGAAATGAGCAATTTAATCCTCTATAGCTCAAATCTTTGGTAGAACAGAAAAGTAATAAAAATGTCCCAAAGAAAAAGCACTCATGATACATACTGACCCCCAAAAATAATTATTCCATCTAACATATATTGAAAGATAAGTCGATATAGTAATTATTCTAACAGGGCTATCACAACAAATACATGGTTTAGCATTCACTTGAGATTCTTTGCCATTTGAACACACAGTAGGTACAAGTCATTAGACACACACATACACACACATTGGCTTTCTACGCTTCTTGAGGACATTACATGGCATTTATTTCCTGGAGACTGAACCTAATCTTAACATAACCCATACCTGAACTGTTATTTATCAAATAATAAAGCATTTAAGTCATTCCCCATAGAGTGTGTATACAGATTTTATGAATTGAATGTGTATACATGAAGTGAGTGTATGTACAGATTTTATGAAGTGAATGTGTATACATGAAGTGAGTGTGTATACAGATTTTATTAATTGAGTGTGTTTACATGAATTGAATGTGTGTACAAATTTTAGTCCCCGCAATGTTATAAATACCCGCCCACAATGACGCAGCTCCAGCTAATGACATGCGGGTGACTGCTGTGTTCACCATATGACCTGCAGCGAGTTCTGCTTCCTGATAACAACGGGGACTCACAGCCCTCCGTCAGTTTACCGGGCAAACCAATCCAGAAGAGTTGCTTACACACTCAACCAAGCTGTGTCATAATACAACACATCATGCTAAACTCATTTTGTTCAGACTAAGACCTATAAAAGGTAAAATACTGCACATAAAACTGAATATGTTTTTGAAAGATAACAAATGGTATATCTAGTTCTGCAAATCGTAATGTCATAGATTTCAAGGATATTGCAGAGAAGTCACATGTACAGCAGTCCCTCAGTGGTTAGGGAGGGAATCTGACCACACTTGGGACTCAGCGTTTTTCAGAAGACTAATGGAGCAATTTATTTCCCTAACTATTGAATATATAATTAACTAGACTGGCTTATAACACTGTTTATTAATTAACCACATCTTTGCCTCATTATTGGAGCTTTTCTAACCCTAAACTTACAGTGATGTTAAAAGATATTGAACTGAAATAGAACAGGCAAATTAGGTAAGAAAGTAACAATGAGAAATACATTTGCCTTTTACAGTTCAGGAGAAGAGAACTGGGTTGAATTGTGCTCTATAATGAATGGGGATAAAAATGCAACAATGGGGGTAGTCTGTTAGGGTCAGGATGCACATACCAGGAATTGCCAAAGTTATTTAATTTAAAATCCTCAAGAGAGATACTGCACAGTAATGATGATTGTCACTGAAGCAAATGCACACGCAGAGACGCATAAAACCTCAGAGACATATGGATCATTGGCTATGTTTACCATGGACACCAAAAATCTGATTGTTAGTGATCTGCTCATTGAAATGTCATGTAAAGAGTTAGATTTGGTGTGGGTAATCAGATTTCTTCCTCACTGTTCACACTCGTGCAAGTTTTGACAAGAGAAAATATGCAAAAAGGAGTAAGCAGTGTTATCTTAAAGATCGAAAGAGTTCTTTAAAATCCTTTGTACTTTGTCTTCCAAATACAACAGTATCCATGAATTAACTAGCATATGTGTTTTTCATTATCAGATTTAGTGGCATATAAACACATCTCATTATACTGGCCATGTAAATGTACCAACTGTAGGGCTCACAAGTGACGAAGCATTAGTTTACGCACTCTTCCGTACACAGCGGAGTGAATGATGTAACAAGATTCAGCTGTAGGCAAACGTGTTTATAATGGACCTGAACAAGTTTGTCCACATGCTTTAAGTTGCAGAAATACAGAGGACCCATAACAAAAAGAGCATGCTAAAATAAACAAAGCCATATATACAGTGGATGTACAGTTAGGTGTCTTACCCATTGGTTAGAGTCTCTTCCTCTCCTGACATTTTCATCTGGCTAGTGTGGTGGTGTGCAAATGTGACACAGAGAAAAAACAACAGCAAAGATAAGGAGAAATAGCAGAAGTTAAGGCCTTTCTTTATAACAGCGCAGTGATATGATCCGGATATCTGTCTATGTAGCAGCGGCAACTAGAGCAGCAGCAGCAAGAAGCAGGAGAGAGGGAGAGAAAGAGAGAGACGGAGAGGAGGAGGCAGCAGCAGATACAACGTGCCTTAATAAGATCGGGATGACTATCACACACGGGTGGGGAAAACACATAGTCTCTGTGTCCCACCTCTTCCGATCATCAGCCCCTCAAACCATAAACCTAAGTCCGCCTCCTGAAAAAGCAATAGGCGGGGTTTTATCATACTATTCATAAATTGCCTGAGGTTGGGAAGTAGTAAGTCAAAAATAACTCAGTGAAAGATATGCTTTGGATGTATGGAGGTTGCAGATGTGTTGTAATGATTTGTAACGTGCTGCAGTGCCAAAGGCCATAGACTGCAGCAGTGAACTGGTATAGGTAGACTGCATTATCCTTTAGATCTATACACACAAAGTACAAATGGAATTCATTGAGTGTAACAGGGTGTAGAAATTGTTTACTCAAAGCTGAATTTTGATTACTCATGTATGATTGAGTAATTCTGTATAATCCTGCTTTTGAAGCATGAGTGCTCAGAAAATATTTGTTTTCGCCTACCCCTTGCCTCCACCTACTGCTCTACTTGCGTGCAATTATTCAAAGCATTCAGACTCCAGTTTTAAAAATATCACATAGCCATTTAATACAATAAAAACAGATGATGAAAATCCACTCCTTGCTGGTAAAATGCTACTACGAAGAGTAGGGATGGGTCGATATACGATATTATCGTTAATCGCGATAAAACCGGTCCTCAAGTAATCGTTCGTGGCAATTTTTCATAATCATGATGATCGCGATTATGATTGCGCTGATCACGATCATAATCGTGATGATCATGATGATAATCGCTGATCGTCATCGCGATGATCACGATTATAATCATCTTTATGGCACCAGACTGACTCATATTTCTGGTTTCAATACAATGTTTAGATGCTAGTTTTGGTGTTTGCCCACAAGGGGAGGCCTCTGTCATAGCTATGACACTTGTCTGTGCCTGTTCTGGTGGCAGAGTCTGCCGAAAAAAAGTTGTAGGTCCGAGGGCAAAACACGAGCACACGCATTTACGAGACAAACATCCTGCATTGTTTGACAAACTTGAGCTGAAAATATTCATCGTAAGTGACAAACTATTGAATGTAGATTGTGTTGTGTGTAGTTAGCTAAACAGCATTTTACAGACACACACACATGATATATATTTACCTACAATCATGTCAATAGCAGAATAAACCAGCTTACCGATCGAGAACAGCGTCCAGTCCATCCAAAAATAAGCTCCTCTCCTCCTGAGTCCACAGTCATCTTCACTCTTTGACATGAACCGCTCCGGGTCCGAGATGCCTCTAGTTTAACTTGTACAAACTTCCACAGTGTCCTCGATCACGTACTTCCTTTGTTTTGTCCGTTTTGTCCGTTTCATCATGTTTAGAAGCAAAACAGCGCCTAGAATGCGTACACATTATGCACGCTTCGTTTACGTACTCGGTAAGGTCCGTCTGTTTACGGAAAATCTCGGCATGTCACACACGTGCTCCGCTGCTCATTGGCTGTAAGGAGAAAACGTCACTAAACGTGTGTGATGTGATTGGTTGATTCTATACGGGGGAGAGTGGGGCGTAAACTTTCAGTCACATGTAGCACTGATTCGCGCTTTGCGGCTCCAGTAACACACAACCTCCACCTTATTGGACAACACTGGTGTCAGTCAGAAGCTAACACGTGCGTTTATCACTGAGAAACAAAGGCCGTGTCCCAATTTGTCACATGCACCGTTCGATGTACTGTTCGAAGTGCAGGTCGAAGTACCCGCCCGACTTAAGGGCACTTTGGTGAATTTTTGGTGGATTGAGATGCAGCCAAAGTCGGCGCTGTCTTAAGTTTATTATGCCTGAAATCGACCAAAGAAATGCAAAAAAGTGACGGAGCAGATTTCGCGTGTGGAATACTTTCCTGCAGCAGATTGGACATGGAGGATCCAACTTATTTTGTGGACATAATTTCCTGACTGGATTATATTCTCTGGATCTGTGCCGAACGAATGATACCAACTTTGTGGAATATGTTGATGTTTGACAGAACCAGAGCCCTCAAAGGTGAGTCAAGTCCAAATCCGCATTTTTGGCGATAATATCGTTAATCACGATTATTTTGGTCACGATAATCGTGAGTCTAAATTTTAATATCATCCCATCCCTAATGAAGAGGTCAGTTCTGCACTTTTGAGTCAATAGACCCTTTCCTATTATCAAGCTGATTTAGATCAATCACTTGAACAAGTTAACAATGAACAAAATGTAAAATAATGGTCTACATAATGTTTTAGTTTAATACTGTATCAAAAAAATGCATTCGTCCATACTTAAATACACCCGTAAACATGTTGTGTGAGAGATGCATATGTGACAAATGCATGTTATACAAAGTAATGGAAATTATGTTATTTCGGTTCATAACATGCTGTTCTAAAGGTCAAAACTAGTCTAGTCCATTTTCTGATTAGTGATAGATGTTTGTTTATTCTGTAAGTTTTGTCACACATACACAGAGTCACAAACACTGTTAGTTACAGTCAGTGCTAGTGTCATGTGACCAACCGTATATGGCGTGAGGACTTAGATAAACCTGTAACTTATAGGTTTATTCAGGACAGCACAGACGGGACAGTTAAGTTAAATACTGGAGTCAGTATATAGTGAACTCAAGCGCCAGAATCTTGTATTTGTAAGGACATTTTTGTGAGCAACACAGTGGAGAAGGATAATCAAATTTGACACAGTGCTGTCCTTGTGGTGGATAATTTTGTTTGAGTCATCAGATACAGCAACTCACCATATCCTAGAAGACCCTCTTTAATCTCTCAATAACAAACTAATAAACTGTAATAAACTATGAGAAAGGCAGCAGTCAGTTTAATACTAAGCGAGGGGTTAATAAGTTCCTCAAATTTAAAACAAATCTGGTGTTTTGAAAAGAAGATACGGATACATAGAGCATTATTGTACATTTTTTTCATGGTAGAAGACGAAATTGATCTAAAATGTGTTAATATAGTACAATCAGATCTATTTATTCCCTGTTCAAGACTTCACAACTGATACTCTACTGCTGGTCGCGCCTCTTCATATGGGCATTTCCCTGTAGCAAGCAGCAGATTTTCATTTACAGTTTCGTTTTTCATAGGATAGATGGTATGTGATGAGTGAGCCAATGGAAACATTTATAACATGGTCCTACAAGCTCCTACAAGTGAATTTTACATAAGTCAAAGAATAGCCTGCAATTACAACCTCTTACAACCTCTATAACCATTATCGCCAATTGTCACGCACATTTTTAAGATTAGTGTCTTGTTTAAAGACACACACAATGCCACGTTTACCCAAGTTATTATCAAGATGGGTGCCCTATTATTTATCATAGTGATTTTTAGATGCAGTGTACATACTGAGGGAACATAGTGTCTCACCCATTGACTGTATTGGTTGATACCAGAGCAACTTGATTATCCGGGAGCTGTAACCTGAAACAGAGACACAAAATATGGGTCTGTTAAAAGAAAAGGTCTATCTCAAGAGGCACCAAACAGCTGAAAGTAGAGCTATTGTTAGAGGAACATGATCGTGAGAGCCATACAGACATGTACAATATATAGTGGAGACTCCCAGTGATAACATTGACATTACTTCTGCAGATAACAATCACTTTGTATAAGAAATTAAATACAAAAACCTTTACCTGAAGTCTGTGATGATAGGATCCATAGCTGGAGTGTTTATAACTGCCAATCTGAACCAAAAAGTAAAAGAAAACAGAAGTCAGATGACACAGCAGCTTGTGCAGGTGTCAACAAGAATGTATGATAGAATGATTTTGTTTTCTCTGTAGGCTACTTAACAATGCTATCATACCGGCTTGGGGAGTTAGGACCATCAGCCAGGTCTGCAGCTTCTTTGGCATTCCTAATGAGAGGTCAGGGGTCATTGTGACAAGTTCATGTAAAGACACATTTCATGAAGGTGACAAGAAGATGGAAACCAAACATTTATATAATTAATATAATAATAATATAATATATTCAGGAGTTAAAATATATTTTAAAAAATCCCTAACAAACAGGAAAAGAAAAAAGTACATAAAATAACGTAGTATAATTAAAAGTAGAATGATGATAAGGAATGTTGCTGGTAGGCCCGTGCTGTGCTCAGTATAAGAGTACATTTGGCCTCTTAAGTATTTACATTACGCTCATTTGAATGTCTGTCGAGTCCTTACCTGCTCGCGTCTTTTTTCTTTACGCTGCGCCTCCAGTTTATAAAACTCATTCCACCGCGTAAAAAGGCACAAAAACCCGGTTAGACACTGTAACTTTACACCACGAGCATGGAAAAAGACAGTAAGTCAGACCAGAAGCACACACCAAGACTACATTGAGACGACTAAGCAGAAGGAGTCCGGGCTTCCTCCTTCCTGACGCGTGAAGGTGTGTGCGCTCATCTCCATAACAATGACTTTCCAATTTAAATGTACAGGAATGTAGGCGCTGTGTGCGACTTCTCCAAGGCCCTAAAGCCCGACAAATCATGATTACAAGAGCCAACAGTATGTACAAGGCCCTAAAGCCCGATAAATCATGATTACAAGAGCCAACAGATATAAATACACTTTCCAAGAAAGAACTGCGTTGATCAGAGTTGACGTGTAACTCTAAGATGTTGAATGGATCCTTGCACATGAAATACAACAACAAAATTATAGCAAATCATAATAATAAAATCATAAATAAGAGTTGAGACCTGTTGCAAACTATTGGTTTAATATTTATTTACTGTCATTTAGCATTACATAATCTGACGAAATTTGATCATTTCTCTTACATGTTAGAAAATACAAAATAAAACACAATTTAAAAAAGCCTTTATGGATAAGCCAAAATTTAAGTGGTTCTGATTTCTATTAAGACAATCTACAAAAGAAATAAAAGCAGAAAGGCCATAAAATGCAGCATGAAAAGAATCATGAAAAGGCATGCATCATTTCATCAGAAAAATGTAGAAAAATTGGCCAAGACATTCCCTTCAAAAACCTTCACAGTGCAGCACTGGAGATCCATTGGTAACCTCAATGGTTGTGCAAATGAATCCAAGGATGAACATTTGGCTTAATGCTGACTATAGTAGAATATAATTTATAAGAAAAATTACACCTAAACCAGAATGTGTGGATTACCCCCCAACTGCGGTTTCATATCTGTATTATATCATGTGTTAAAAGGGACTGCAGTATTACAGAATAGATTAACCAATTACAAAATGATCTGAATTTACCAACAAGTGGTAGCACAAAATATTTAAAAATGCTAAATATGAATGACATACTTTGAAGCCTTGTCCATATTTGAAATATTACATGCAATTTACATAGAAAAGGCCCTCTAGGTAAAGGTGTAAAAATGAATTAACATACACATTCTTTAGTTGCATGTAGGACTTATATCTGTACAGGTTTTTTTGTTTTGTTTTTATGACCGAATGAAAAAAGTGATGTAAAATTACTATTTTGTCTAGAGGTCAAATGTACAATAGACTAGAAATAAGGTAGAAAAAATATTTTAATAAAGTGTAGCGTTAGGATTAGTGTAAAACTAGAGAGGCTTGTAATAAAGGCCATTTAAATGTTTAAATAAATACATTCGGACGTAGTAATGAGGAAACAATTCAACCTCTCCAAATCCATATTCACTGCATGGCTTTTCAACTACCCATCCTTTAAAACCACACACCACTGTAGTCTGCTCCTCTGGATGAAAAGCACATTGAAAAACAATACTGCGTTGATAGTGGACAATACAACAGACATGGAAGATAGTTGATAGACTTGTTCCCATACAGTCTCTTCAGGGGGTCCGCTGTTGAATTAGTCCGTAATATAGTCCCCACTTTGCTTTGGTGCTTTCCGCTCAGGGCTGGGCTGTGCTGTGCTGTGCCCTCCTGGGACAGTGAAAAGGAGTGGGGTTCTGGAGAGGGGGATGATGGGATACTCACGACAGTTCAGATTTGCTGAGTGCGATGGCTAGCTCTAGGTCTTCTTGTTCCTGTTGTGTTAGCCTTGCGAGCCGTTCCTTTTCCTCCCTTTCGCTCTCGCGCTTTGCCCACTCGATCATGTCTTCCTCTGTTGGATACTGCCCAGTGATTTTATAGATCCAGAGAGATCAAGGCACAGGCATATGAAAGGCAAGGGAGAAAACAGACAAACACAAATAGAAGATGTATATAGTTATAAGAGTCGAGATTAAATCAATTATGGATAAAAAAAGAATGTCACATGCTTTGTTATGTTAAGAATTTTTTATGAATTTGAATGAAATTGTTTTGATTGTGTATGCAACCAATGGGATATTAGCTGATATAAACCAATGACTTGCCCTAAAATCTGAAAAGAGTAATTATACTGTAATCATAAAATTCACAATGGAAATAAAAGAATAGCTAGCGGTATCTACAACAGCATGCATACAATGGATGCCAGGAAAGGACATGCACTTCTAACTACAGGACAACATGTAAAGGCCAATATAATGAGTGAAATAGGCAAGCTAATAACAGCAATGTGAAAACATGCCATGACCGAAGGAACAAACAGATAAAACTGTAAATCTGCTCTTTCAAAAGCAAAAATATAGAAGCCAGAGAAAGAGCCCTTGATTTAACTCTTTATTGAGACTTGACAGAGAGGTGGAGACAAGAGAGGGTACAGGTTTCTCAGTAACACACATGACAAGACAAGGGCTAAGACTGGTGATGGTGATGATGGAAAGACAGATGGACAGTGATACAGGAGTTCATATGGAGAGAAATGAATCAGCAGAATGTGGACAGAGTATAGTACTGCATGTGGTAATGAGCAGCAGCTTCAACAAAAACAAGGACATGCACATGCAAGTCACATGATAATGAGTTTGTCTCTATATTATGGTTCTATTAAAGTTGCATAAACTGTAAAAATGATACTTAAATATTTAATCCTAACTGCAAATACATATTTTTGTTACAATTGTGTGGTTGAGAAAAAACAAAATAAAAGCCATTTTCTCTCCATTTTCTGCCAAGGGTTATACTGCATCTCAAACTTGTAATACAATGTTGAATTAAAGTGAAAGCCCATAATATTATAATATCATTCTGGAGAATTGTACTTTGTTCCAAATAATATATACATAAACAGTAGATGCAAAAATATAAAATTACAAAAGGCTAGTTTAGTTCATTTTGAAGAAGTGGGTCATTTTGGCTTTAAACAGTTGGCAGTAAATTGAGAGCTATATGAAAACTGAGTTTGGTGTTTGGTGGAGAAATGTATCTAGAGGAGATGGCGTGATTACTCTGAGTCAAGTGATGCTGAGGAAGTAGGGGAGTGGGAGGTGCTCACTTTGTCAAAGCTGGCAAATCGGTCAGCTTCTCGAACGTTGTGACGTGGAGGGGAGGAGGGGGCGAAGGGGTCAGCTAAAGGATCCTTGGCAGGCAGGGAAGAGGAGGAAGAGGAAAAGTCGCTCGAAGACTGCGGGAGGAAGTGCCCTCGTCGATGGAAAGAGTCTGAAGACTCTGTTCTGGAGATAGAGGATCTCTTACCTGAGTACAAGCATCATGATGTGAAATTAAAGTACATTACACGGTCCTGCTGTGAATGTCTCAAATTAAGATCCTATCTGTACTGACCTGGGGGTGGGGGAGGAGGCCGAGTCGGTGTGCCAGTTTTAGGAGGAAGAGCTGGGGGCACATCAGAGTTGTCCTCTTGGAATATATTCTTGTTATTAATCCCAAAATCTTCACCATTAGACTAAAAGAAAATATATTGTACTATGAAACAGAAACAACAGACAGATGAATGACAACTGTGCAACTGAACTTCAAAGAATACCTTGGCCAAGGCACTAAAGTCTGCAAAACCACCTCCAAATGACTCATTACCAAATACAGCTGAAAAAGGATCTGAAAACAGAGAGATTACAATAAATAAACCGGTGTAATATGCATTATGGCCAGCAGGTGGTACCAAATCATACCGGGATCAGAACAGGTGCTTACTGAAGTACCACCTGGAGCAAAAGGGTCATTGGATGTGGCTGTGTCCTTCTGAAATATGTATAAATCAACAACATAACTACTGCACTAGATTGAGGAGTCCAGTTTTAAATTTAAAGTAAAGCTACCTCATTATTGCATGTCATCTCCGTCTCATACATATCTACTTACCACAGCCAAATCAGAACTAGGTGGGGAACAGCTGAAGGGGTCAGACTTTCCATCATGGGAACCAAAAGGATCAACCTCGTTAAGGGCGTTCACGTTCCCTCCAAACAGGTCAGGGTCAGGCTCACTGTTCTCTGTGGAGGTAAATGGATCTGGGGTTGTCGTGCTTGCATTTGCTGGTTTTGTGCTGAAGGGGGCTGAATTTGCAGGAGTCATGACTGGTTTGTCACTTTTCTTTGTAGCAAATAGGTCTGGTTCTGGTGCATTGGTGTCAGAAGTAAATGGGTCAGCTGGTCCAGAGAAAGGGTCGCCTGAGGGAAACGGGGCGCTTGAGGACTGCGTGAAGAAAGAGTCTGCAGCAAAAGGATCTGTGCCTTTAAACGGGTCTCCTCCAAATGGATCTACATTTGAACAACAAGAAGCAGATAATTGTATAACATTATGTATTTACTTAACAGGGCTTATGATAATTCTTAGGACTTTATTATGAAGACTTAAAGTTAGAATCTGCAATTAATTAATTAATTGTGTATTCTCACATTACACCACAAGATGCTATCCATCTGATGATGTCAAAGCATTCTAAATGTCAAATTACCTGGAACTTCTGCTTTTCCAAAGGGATCATCTTTAAAAGGATCATCTACAAGCAAATAAAAAGGTTACATTTAAATGCTGGATCATGTAAAAAGAAAAAAACACACTTTAACAAAACAATGATACTAACGGTCAGTAAAGGGGTCTGATCCAAAGAAGTCCATCTCAGGCAGAGGAGGTGGGTTGTTCTGTGGTGGTGCGGTACTCTCGGGAAGAGGAGGGGGGGTAGTCTGAGGTGGTGCGGTGCTTTGGGGCAGAGAAGGGGGAATGGTCTCTGGGGCGGTGCGGTACTCTGTGGCAGAGGAGGGGGGGTAGTCTGGGGCGGTGCGGTACTCTTGGGCAGAGGAGGGGGGGTGGTCTGTGGGTGGGGGGGCAGTGCTGGTAGGCAGTGGTGAAGGGGCAGCTGGTAGGGTCTCTGGATGATCTGAATCATCTTGGCTCTCTGGCTCAGGGGGTTCAACCTGGGGAAAAAATAAAAAGGGTCAGATTGTGATTCAATACAACAAATGTCATGTAAAAACAATTGTATATTATAACATATACATTTGTTGTTACTGTTGGCTTGGGCAAATCTTCATCTTCAAGTACTTCAAGTGAGATGTCAGGTGTAGAACTACTTTGTTCCTGAACATTTAAACATGTGTTTAATCCATAGTTCCAATTAAAAACTGTTTATATACATTTATAATGTTACCTTTTCAGCATCCCAGGGTTTTGCAAGGCTTGCAAAATTATTGTAAATATCCGACGAAGCTAGACTAGTGTAGAGATCATCTAAGGGATCTGGTTTACTTTTTTCTTCCTCTGGACTAGATTCCTCTTCTTTACTTTCATCTTCTGCTGCTTCACTGACTTCGGTTGGATCTGTCAGAATATTAGAGTTAACTACTGGTGCCTCCACCTTCAGGTCCTTGGGCTGATCATCCTCCAGTAGGTCCTTGTGAAAAGGATCTGCCTGATGCATGTCTGCAGTGGGGCCAGCTCCATTTACCAACACTGGCACTGGAGAGCTGTCTTCAAGAGCTCTCTTCCAACTGAGCTGAGCGGTAACTGACCGCTCCTCCATCTGAAGGTCATTTAGTTTCTGCTGAACCTAATAGATGATACCAGGTGAGATGGCTAAACTTGTGTACAAATTTTAAGCTTTAGCCACCAACTGACCTGTCCCACTTGTGTGAAAGAGTCCCTGACAGACTCCTGCAGAGGCATCAGTTGCTCTTTAGCTGCCTGGACTTTCTCCTGCAGCTTTCTGCTTTCTTCCTGCAGAGCGAGAAGCTCCTCTCTGGCCTGAACGAGCTCCTCTTCAAACTGGCAGATCTTCACCTCCTGCTCCTCATGCTCAGACTGCAGTGAAGTGATCTAGAAAAATGAAATTTCAATGCGGCCAATAGATACTTGCAAAGGGCTTAAGTAAGAAAGAAAAGAGACAAATACCAGTTGGTGCTCCTGGCTTGTTTGCTGGCGAATGTGAGACAACTGCTCCTCCAGGGACAACTTCTGCTGGTCCAGTTCTTCCAATGCTTCCTGGACCTTCTGCCGCTGTGTTTGGAGTCGTGTCAACTCTTCTGTCTCCTTGGCAACCTCATCTTGTAAGTCCTACACACCCAAAGCAAAATATGTTATGGCTGATGACTTAACCGTCTGCTTTTCCAATTTTTTGTCTTTAATACAAATCACTGGCACTTTGTTCTTATATAGAAGCAGCAATTAACATGAATGTCATATTATAATTGAAAATATTAAAAATGTAATCTTACCTGAACCTCATTCGTCCGTTGTCTGATAGCCTCCTCTTTCTCCTTGATTTCCTCTTCTACAGTGCTTTTCTCTCTGGATGTTCAACAAAAAAGACAAGTGTATTTAGCTAAGGCAGCCAGCACAGGCAGATCTTGTAATCCCAATCCAGCCATCTCTGAACAAGTCACAGCTCCCTCCCTTTCTGTGATCATGGCCATATATAAAAACTATAAAGGCAAAAATCTGAGATGATAAAATAACATGTATTGCATTTCTATGTCTGGCAAAACAGACTGGGAGAAAGGTCTGCAGTAAGATGTGTAGAAAATGAGGAGAAGCAGATGGCTGTCTTGAGGATGATGTATATAATGGAGAGAGTGGGGTGGTGAGTTAGAACATAAAAATACTAGCAAAAACATTCATTACAATGTTACTTTAGACATACAGGACACATTTTGCATTATATGTATTGTTTATGGTATGTTTAAAAATTTTAAATAATACATATGTATAGAAAATACTCATTACTTTGAACCAGTTTCCCTCCCCTAACTTGGACTTGGACACTGGCAGCACAAAGCAACAGACGAAATGAACACAATTTGACAGGAGAAATGTTCACAACGAGTATGCCACAGACACACAGAGCAGGATTTCTAATTGAAGTAGAATAATATATTAGTATAGTATACGATTGTTAAGAGCTCAAAAATGTTCGATAATATGTGTCCTTCAACACTTCATATTCGCTCTAAAATGACATGATAAAATTAGCATTTTATCATTGCCTTAGGACTGAATCTTAAAGGCCTTAGGACTGAATCTTAAAGGCATGAGAAATAGTCTTGTCTCATACTTTTACAAATATATAGAGAGGGCATCAAACACTAACATTTGCAAGTTAATAAGTCCATACCTTTGTAATTCAACAATCTCATTGCTGAGAGAATCCAGCTCCTTGATAGCAGAGAAGTCAGCTGCCAAATTATTCTGAAATAAAAGCACATAAAGCTTTTGTGGTGACATTTGTGTATGGTAAATAAACATTAACGTATGAAGAGCATATTAAACTTCTCAAGTCTAACACCTAGTACGGCTGTAATTGATCAAAAGCATTATTGATCAACTAATGACAGGCTTGTTACAGGCAAAAGCTCACCATGCCTTCTCCTTTCTGTTGATATCTGTATAACTGAATCCTTATAACCTTTATGAAATAAATTAGTAAACAAATTAAAGAAGAACAGCAGTAGTACCTGTTTAATATTCTGCCTGTCAGAGGGAGGAATCATCTCTGGGGACAGACTTTGGGGAGGCTCTAGGCCTTTTGTCAGTTTCTGATTGATCAGATGAAGCGCCAAAGCAAACTGTTCTCGGGTCAGTTTTCCTACATCTCCAATGTCGCACAATTCCCTGTTAACACAGACATCGGCTTTACATAAGAGCAATGATTTTAACCTCAGGCAGTCTCTATTGTTGACTGCACTGGCATAGGTTCAGTCATTACTGAAGAGCAGGCATCAGCTTAACAACCATGCAATGGCCAAAAGTCAATACTGTTTGATTACTGTGAAGCACATGTTGGACGAGTATCCAAACCTCTGTCAAAGTCATGCAACAATGGGACGCAATGTGTGAACTTTTAAAAATAGATTTTATGAAGTGTTTTAAAACAATAACAAAGAGTATCTACATAATGTCATAAAATATGCAATAAGACAAAACATACCAAATACGAGCCAGAGTGGCAGAGGGCAGCCCTGTCTTCAAAAATATATCTCTAACTTCTGGTCCAGACACTAGTCCATCCATATCGGAATCTGTTTTGGTGAACAGTTCATCATATTTTGCTTTGTCTGCTGGAGACACCACCCACTGAAAGAGGAAATGTTTTCATTAGTTACTGAATCAAACATGGTACCCACCAATTCACCTACCTTCCCATTTCCTTGTCCCTTGTTTTTCTTAAACACACATTGAACTAGCCAATTTGAAATCATTTTTAAGTTGTGTAGCTGTATTTAATCAAAGTAATCCCAAATGGTGGTGAGCTGTACTCACAGGAGCAGCTGCTGGAGTTTGGACAGGAGCTGGGGCAGGAGCTGACACTGGGACAGGTTTAGGGGGGTGGGGCAGGGTCTTGGAGTGGGAGGAGCTTCTGTCTTTAGCTGAGGGCGGTGATGGCAGCAGAGGCATCACAGGGGGCACAGAGGGCTTTTTTCTCTTTGAGGGTGGTACCAGGGGAGGCGGGAGGGACATAGGAACTGGCTCGCCTTCTAACGCTCTGTACACGAGATACATTGCCTGGTGGAGGGCACAGGACAACAAAATAACAACAAAAAAAGAAAGTTACCAGCAAAGTATCCTACAGTCAACTTCAAAGAGCTTTGAAAATATCTGACACATAAAAGGAAGCATAAAGAATAAGTTGTAGGTAAAACATTTGGGTTAAAAAAACACAGCACATTATTCACTATTAATTAATGAAATATCCAAAGATGTTATTCTTACCACAGAAAATTCATCCCTGTCCAACATGCCGTCTCTGTCAATGTCACTAAGCTCCCAAACCTATCAAACAGTAGATATAACACAGTCAAACATTCAAAGTTTCATAGTGTACCTTTTTTGTAGGTAGTGATTGGAAATAGACTCACCCTTCCCAAGATATCTACAGGCAGTTTGGAGTTAAGCAGAACAGGCTTCACTTTATCTCCAGTTAGCATCCCTCCAACAGGACAGAGGCTGTCAAAGATGGCATCAAACTTCATCTTCTCCTCAGGCTACCAAAAATGAAAAACAAAATATTTGTAATAGATTCAAGAAAGCTGAAAGTGTCCACTAGATTTTATAGAATAACTACAAGAAATTATACAACATAAGCATTTCAAAGAATTATTACAACTTATTTAATTAACTTACATTTAAGAGGACATTAGAGTGTGAGAAAAATGACTCACCTTTACTACCCAAGGGTAATCACCAGGCACTCCTCCAGGTAACAGTGGACTATTCGTGTCGTGCTAAACATAAACAAATGTTACACTTTAAAATGAATGCTTGTTTTAATGTAAAATGTAAAAGCCAAAAGTATGTCTTTGCTTCTACAACTTTGTTGTGCAGTTGACAGATTTTACGTTTGGCTTTTACTATAGATCAAACCTGGACAACTGAGGGAGTACACAGACATCTTTAATAACATGTGTTTATATATTTGAGTATAGGAGAAATAGTCAGTAATACATTATAAAAGTTATATTTAGACTTTGCCTCAAAATATTACAACACTTATCCCATAAGGATGTCAGTCTCATTATAAAAGTGCAGAGTATTCAAAAGTACTCACAAATTTGGGGGGAGGAACAGCCACATTAAGGCTCTTGAGTGCTACCTCCAGGCCATTCTGGGCACAGGCTACTAAGCGTAAAGCTACAAAGAATTGCTAAAACAGAAAGAACAGACAGAATTACAAGAAACCGCAAAGTGTTCATACCTGTGAGTATCCTTTGAGGATGTAATCTAAAGATACCTGTTTATTGAGGGCCCCCTTGCGTTCAGAGTCTGCCAGATCCCAAATCTAATGAGACAAACAGCAATTAAGACACTAAATAAACATTTTGCCTAGGATGATGTATCTATTTCAAACACTTCCGTTCCAAATTAGTGATGAACAATTCAATAAGTGGGATAAACTAATATCCAGGTTTATTTGGCAGGGGAGGAGGCCAAGACTAAGACTAAGGACTCTCCAGTTGGCAAAAGAGAAAGGGGGCCTTGCTTTACCCTGTTTGAAGGACTATTACACATCAGCCCAAATTAGAACCCTGGTGTATTGGTGTAATACGGATTATGAAGCCAGGTGGAAGGAAATAGAAGTAAAAATATCTAGTGAATGCCCAATTCAGGCCATACTAGGAGACAAAAGACTTATTAAGAAACAGATGCAACAAGGTAATCAGTGGATCAATTTACCATTGGAACTTTGGTTAAATTTTATTAAAAAAAAAAAAAACTTGCATGAATTGATCAAAATATTAAGGTGGGCTTCTAACGACCCTGATTTTGCACTAAACACACTAGATGGGATGCATAAAAGCTGGATCGGTCGAGGCTAAACGTCATATTGTATATATTTTTCCAAGGAAATCATGAGGGACTTCCATTCAATTCAAAGACAATACCAGTTGAATAATAATGACTTCTTCAGATTTTTACAAATTCGTCATTATATAACAAGCTTCAATCCAAAAGATAAAAATGTTTTTGAAATACCTATATTGAAGATCTTTATTAAGACATATCAGGATGATTCCGGTTTGAAATTGATTTCTAGATTATATAAGGACTTTCAGGACATTAAAATCTCAAACACATACTACATTAAACAAAAATGGGAAGAGGAAGCAAATACAGTTTTGTCAAATGAAACCTGGGTGAAACACAATGCTTTCCAATGGAAGATATCCAGTTCAAACTCATGGAGATGTTTTGGATGGAAGTGCCTCAGCAGATACTTTATAACACCTGCACAAAGTTCACATTATACGGGCTCGTCCGGTTGTTGGAGGAACTGTGGTGTTCAGGGAGCAAATCATTTTCATTTGTTCTGGGCATGTCCAGTGATACGGAATTTCTGGAATAATATTCGATCAGAGTTGATAGTAATATTTAATTTACAAGTGCCTTTAAATTGGAACGAATTATTGTTCGGACATTTATACTCTGTGGACACAAGCACTGAGATGGGACGTCTCTTTGGTATGCTGAGTTTAGCAGCACGGAAGTCAATAACTAAAAAATGGTTAAAGGCGGACCTCCCCACCCTGGACGATTGGCACAACTTGGTATACTCAATCTTTATCATGGAACGGATTGCAATGTACAACTGACTCCAAAAGGACAAATTTGAAAAGTTTGTTTTTTGGTTACTATTTAAATGTTTTTACGTTTGTCTAATGTAAAATTCTACAAAAAAAAAAAAAAAAAAAAAAAAAAAAAAAAGACACTAAATAAAACATAATGAATAGTGATGAGTTTGTATGCTCACCTTTCCTAGAACTAGGTCTGCTAAGCCTGACCTCTTCAGGAAAACAGCGGCATCAGGTGCAACCACTCGTCCACTGTTGGTTGGATCCACCTGCACACAAGCACCGTGTAAATGTGTTTCATCTATTCCACAGCACTTAATATGAATATCAATGTTTATAATCAAGTAAAAAGTACATATTTTTGCACTAATTCCACTAATGTTACCAATCAAATGTAAATGCTATTTTTTGTTTTTTGTTCTGGACAAATACAACCAGTGAAAATAAAAAGTCCAGATAATTATATTCTTATCAATAAAATGTAAACTCAGATTGGTGGGAAAGGGTCGTTTTGGGACTCCAGGAAACCATTTTATGGGCCATCACCTAAGAAAACATGCAAGTAAATAGTAGATCTCTTTAGGAGAGCACTAACTACCACACAAAGGCATTTTAGTACAGTGGACTACTAGGACTGAGCAGTAGCTATGAAGTTTTTTTCCCCGGATAGATTTGATGAGGCTATAATTATTAATTCATGGTGGCACTACTTGCTTTACAGGACATGAACAGTCGGAGAGAAAACAGATCTGTACACAACTACAGACAGTAACAGTCACTTACTCAACAACCAAATGATCAGTTTTACACTCAGAAATGTTTAGAACATAAGAGTACAAACAGGTGATGTACTGTGATATAAACAGTTATTTTTGCTGGCAATTTATTGTCAGTGTCAGGAAGAGAAGATAGTCCTAGACTATGCACTGGATACAAATAGAGTTATCATGGTATACATACCTGTCTGTAATATTTGTCATAGATGGGATTGCCACTGGAGAGCTGTAGGAAATAAGAAATCCTTATATATTGGAAAATAAATAGGTGACAAGAATTATTTAGAAGTGGTCAACAATATTATAGTTTATTAATTTATGTATTATATTTTTCCAAATGTAATGAAAAGATGATTTAACTTTAATAACCAAAATGTTTGGCTCACAGCTGCATTTCATTACCCGGACATTAGCCAGTCCTTTGCCAAATCCTGTTCCTCTTTAAAGAAGATCTCAGTTGGCTAAACAGGAAATAAATCAGCATTTCCTGTAGTATGTTCTTGAGATATAGATTTAACTGCATAGGCACAGTGAATGAGAATAGGAGTGAACATTGTTTGCACAGTGACTTACAGAGGGCAGCTATTGAGCAACTTGTAATGATATATTGTCAACCTGAAAATAATTACACACAACACGCCACACTTTCTACTCAGTTACACGCATACACTCGTCCTCGGTATAGAAGTCACTAAACTTATTTTATTATTTCTTAAAACAAACTAAAAAAAAAAAAAGATCTAAACTGAGGTCTAACAGCCAACTCTGTCAACTGTCAATTTATACTGAGATAACTGTGCACAAACACTTATCTCACAGAGTGCACCATTGTGACTGCAGCAGTTGGTGGTTCACCCCAGCACAGTGCTCATTGTCCTGCGAAAGTGTAAGGCCTGATAGGACAGTGTCCAAATCAACATGGATTCATATGCATCACCTGAGTTTTGGCTCTTGGGAGTCTATGATGTCAATGTGTGCGGCAAATGTGTGCTGCTGCTGGTGGACAGCTCACTTCTGTTGTTACAGGCAACAGTGGCTCGGGTAACAGGTCTAACTAAAGTTGTTTAATGCCACTAAATCGCTCATTTACTTTGCAAACACACACATGCAGCTGCTATGCTGAAGGAAGTAATAAGTTCACGGTTTCTGTCCGTCTTCCACTTCCTCTTCTAACTGACTAATAAAGTTGCAAATCATCAGTTAGATTTGCTACACTCCAAGCAAAAAGTCAAACAACCAAACATCCAGCATGTTTAAAAGGTCAGAGGCACTGTCACTTGTTCGTGTCGAGCAATAGCGCCAAATGTTGGTGACCAAACACTAGCAAACAACAGACTGAAAAGCAACAGAGGCGTTTCCACCGCAGTGTTGCACTAATAAACTCAAATGTACTGAATGAATACAGCTGGAATGTTGGCACAGATCACCAGTGTAGACATGACAGCAGAGCCATAACATAATCACACATGGGATCTCTTATTACCATTTCACTACAAACGAGCAGCACACGGCAAAGCACGGCAGAACACACACTAAACCAGACCTGCAGCCAGGGAAACTCCACGGCTTTAATCAGTGCTCACTTGTCAAAATATTTTGTGTAACAGTGCATCTAAAACACGCTAATGTCCCACACAAACTAGCTGTTAGCTAGCATGCTAGCTAGCTACGCCCTTACGCAGTCCGAAGAGATTAGACAGAAACTTTTCCCAGTCACAGGACTTGAGTGAAAGGGGGACAGAGAGCAGGGGTAGGCCCACGGCGCTTAGGCCCTCTTCATCCAACATTAAAAATAACTTCAAGCTACACAGACGAGCAGTACAGAGCCCGTGAAATGGTTAGATTTGAGTTATAAGACAGTGTTACCTGAGTAAGAGACAGAGCGGCAGCCATAGTGTTTCTGTTTCCCACTGGCTCCAGGCTGCGCTGCTGCTGCTGCTGCACAGAGGCCGCTCCAAACCCCGGCACTGGATCTGACCTGGACTCAACCCTCAGGAACGAACTACTGCTGTGTGAGCACAAAACAAACCACTGCAAACTGTGCCACAAGGGTCCCAGACATCGTACAAACTTAATACAGTACAGCTGTAGATTAGTTTAGAACAGTCCAGATTATGTACTCTGAAGATCCACAAAACACAGCACATCAAATGACATCTTTCTGGTTGTTTTTATTGAGTCATTTAGTACACAGCAGTCTGAAATCACCCCACTTCAATTACTATTATTAGTATAAAATGTGAATTTACAAAAAATCTTATGTTCTGCAACAGTGATAAAGTGAGGAAAAATAATCAAGTACATGGATGGAAGCTTTGCTGCTACTGGGGTGAACTTGCATTTTAGTTTGAGTATATTATTTCAAAACACACAATAATACAAAGAAGAGTAGTGGTAACTAAGACAGTACCAACAAACTAGCAAATAAATTCACCCTCAGTAACAACGTATTACCACAGAACCACAGAGAAAACAGTATAAACAGCATGGCTTTACAAGTGTTACCATGCCGCCAAGTATAATTTAAAAACAAAAACATGAACAGGTTTGAGACTAAATTAAAATACTAGGCAAATATAAAACAAGCAAACATATGAGGTATAAAAATAAGAAAAAACAAAACAAAGCAAAAAGCATGTGCATTTCAGAAACCATTCTTCATGTCACCAATACATACAAAATAAATCTGATGGATATAAAATTTTCAGCCATCCAATTCATCCTTTAAGTAAAATAATAATAATAATAATAATAATAATAATAATAATAATAATAATAATAATAATAATAATTGCAATTATTATAATAATAATCTGCCCTTTTCAACTTCCCTGGCATTGTAAACAAATAAAAAAATCCCATCCCACCCAGATCAGGGGTCCATCACAATTGTCCCACCTGCACCTGTAGAATAGCTACTTGACACAGGCAGTAAGATTCTCTCTGAAGTAGTTTCTACAGTTTATAATTCGTCTTTGAGTGGAGAATCTGTGCTGTCCTCCTCCTCGTCCTCATCTTCATCCTCCTCCCTCTCCTCCTCTTCTTCTTCCTCTTCTTCCTCCTCTTCCTCTTTCTCCTCATCTTCCTCTGCTGCCTCCTTTGCCTCCTCACGCTTCTTCTTGTCCTCCTCTTCACGGATTTTCCTCTCTTCCTCCTCCTGTTTTTCCTTCATTTTCTTCTCTGCATCCTAAGAACATATGCACATAGATAAATTATTGAGTAGTGTATTCATTGATTTAACTTCCTGCTTATTAGGCAACATTGTGAGAACATTTCACCATTCAAAATACTACATATTGTGTTTTTAATTCATAATTGCTATGGCAACACCACTAAACTGTCATGACTGAAACACATGGATATCAACCATTTATCAATAGTAAATTATATATGCAAAGATTTGACCTACCCTTGTTTTATCCCATGTTTCAGTGCCCACTTCCTCTGCCAGTTTAGGATCATTAGTAATCAGAAAGTTGTCAAAGATGGTCCCAGATTTAACCTGAAAAACATTATAAGCATTAAGTATTTAAAAAATGTCACACTAAATGTATTAATCTTATTTTAATAAATGCACAACTCACAAGCACTTGATTATATACATGTATATACTAACAATAATGTTAACAACTACAAAAGCAATTAAAACATCAACAGCTGATAAATGTTTAATGCATTTCTGACAGCACTGTTTTATACCTGCCACAAGTCGAGTCCAATTACACCAATGCTGTCATACTTGTAGATCTCAGGGTCAGCTGTGTACTCAGGGTTATCAATCTCTGGGTGAATCCATTTGCCCTTGTATGCTGGGTTGTCAATCTCCCTGGGCTTCCACTCACCCTAAAGCCACCAGAGACAAAGGAGTTCATTAAAGCAAACTGTTCAGTTAATCAATAAATAATTTAAAAACGGTTTTAATCAATGCAAGTTAACAGTTTACTTTATAATCAGGATTGGTGACCATAGGTGGCTCCCATTCTCCATCCATCTCATCATCCCAGTCATCAGGCTTTTTGGCATCTGGGTCAGGGATATTCTCAGGCTTGTCCCAGTCCTAGCAAATTTAGCAAAATCAGGATATGTGAGCTTACTATCTACAGAGTGGACAGTAACCTGATCAGAAAAGAAACAAAGAAAAGAAAACAGCACAAATTGAAAGTTCATATTTACTAACCTCAGGTTTCTTATCGTCAGGGTCGGGAATCTTTTCTCTGTCATCCCAGTCCTCAGGCTTCTTGGCATCAGGATCCTTGATTTTTTTAGGAGGAAGGAAGTCCCAATCATCCTCAAGACTGCCAGACTCTACCTTCTTATTGTCAATTTTGACCTCATAGGTGTTGTCAGGGTTTACAATCAGTGTATAAAGGTGGGTATATTCATCGTCCTGGAGGAAAGAAAATGGTACTTGTAAATAAGAATATTCTTTGTAGTTGTTGTGGTACAACTATAGAATATAATTATATTTGAAAATAGTTTAATACATTAGAAATTTGGTTTAGAAGTATTAACAAAAATGTTAATTTAATCATTTAAATACAAAAATAAAATACTTAAGGTAAAAAAAAAAGTTGACTACTCGATTTTAGCACATTACCTTACATCTGATATCTTTGTTTATGAGATGATTCTTCCCTTTGTAGTTGAATATGACGTGCACCTTCTTTGTACCAGGACCACAAATATCAGGACCTGAGCAAAGGGAATGAAAGATGATCTGATAAGCCACAAAATCTACCATCTGTACAAACAATGCACATGACTATTACGGTACAGTACTTTATTATAAATTGTAGTTGCTGTTTAATTCACTATAATTCTTTGGCAGCTTACCAAACATGATGTTGTAAGTCGAATCCCCATGCATTTCCTCCTGGTTAAGGCCAGAAGGGAACAGTTTGATGTAGCCTCCACCACAGTCAATGCTCTGCTCGTGTTTTACAGTGAACTGAATGACAAGAGGCTGGCCCTTGTTGCTGAAGTCATCGAAACGTGATGACAAGGCATAAAACCGAGCATCCTGACTTGTCTGTAAACCTATGGAATAAGGACTCAGTGAAGATGTATATGTGATTTATTTTTCTTCTAATCTATTCTTAATTTCCAAGTCTTTCAATGAGTTATTAAACATTTATAGGTGGTTTTCTTGTGAAACTGCACATTTATTATGGTACAACTTAAACACTACAAGGAAACGTGTAACTTGGATTATAAGATGATGCTCACCTTTATCCTTCTCTGCATCACCATAAAATTTCCCTGCAGTCAGTACAAACTTCCCATAGTCACTCTTGTGTTTGGATTCCACCCAGCGACTATTCCAACCATCTACAGAGCAAGATGAAGTTAGAAACACAGTTTAATCACAGTGATAATGAGACACACGCTACAGTTCAGCGCAGGTGAGCTGCAGAAGCAACACCTTCAGAGCCTGGTAAAGACATCATGTATTTAGGTGGGGGTTTCTCGGGGTTTCACATAAATGACCAGGGAGAAAAAGAGTAGGGGGATGGGGAGGCAGACATGGCATGATAGCTGAACAGTACTCCCATACATATGTAAAAAGAGAGAACTGTTGAAATGTGCTACGAAATTATTTCTGTGGCTAATTTATATTTAACAGGAAAACATAATAACCATATACACCTTAAGGGCTCCACTTTTAAATCAAACGAAAAGATCCACCAAAACGATAGATGTATGCAGTGGCTTATTAGTCAGTGCACATTCACACACGGTGGTTGACACTACAACGATATTGGACACTGTAATTGATGTATAGCCATAATATTTTTGGTGCAAAGGACTTACCCCCATCCTCAAATTGCTCTCGGAAATACACCGTGGATTCACTTAGAGCCGATGCGGCCGACACGGCCAGCAAAATGAGCGACAGGGTCGTCATCGGAGTAAACTGGAGTACCCTAGCAATTGAAAAAATACCACTCTTAACGAAACCAGGCAGTTTTAATAACAGTAGTCATAAAGGAGAGGTGCTGGCCGGGTGCGCCTTTCTCTTACAGTAAGAGAGATGCTGAGACACCGCCACTGCTCTCCTGTCGGCTCAGAACAGATGTCTGATTCTCATTGGCTCACGGCCCTGACGCGTCATGAGGAAGCGCAACACGTTTTAGCCAATCAGGTGCAAGCTTTGGAGACAGACACTTTCTACAACCAATCACAGCAAACCTTTTGTCGGCGAAGCGACAACCTAGGGGCGGACAGTAAGGAGAGAACCCATGTTATATCCTATCTGTATCAATTGTATTTTGATGTGTTTTCAAAGCGCTTACAGTTTTAAAAAAAAAGGTTTCTTTATTTTCATTCACTCTTGACAAAATTACAAAATTAACTCTTTCTAACTGAGTATCTTGACACAAATACATACAGAGAATAAAATAAAAGCCAAATCGTATCCATAGAAGAAATAGAAACAGAAGCACATAAAACACACTCACAGTTTCAACTTACTAATAAGTCTTAATGTTTGTGAAAAAACATGGTACAATTATATCAACTGAAAACAAAGCTGTGTAACATGCTGTAGTCTGTATGACACAAGAAAAGTTCCATATGTGGACAATAAAGTCTCCAAACAAAATACAACCAATCAAAACACTTGACAGTGGTTGAAAGCATCTAAGCCCATTTTGGGTCATGAAGTTTCCAATATGTCCTTAGAACGTTTTAAATATGACAAATATTTTACACACAATATAAATAATTACAATGTAATGGCATTTGTTTGTGTATTATAATATTTCATTTAAAAGGCAATGTGCAAAGAAATAAATTAAAGAGCAATAATGTGATAATACAAAAGCAACACAAAATTCTCCTTCCAAAACCTTGCTGCGCTCTGCTCCATCTTTCTTTCTGACTAGGCCTACACCTCAAAGGATATTTTGCATACACTCATCACTGCACAATGAGTGTTTATCTTGTTAACACACATACTGTGTGTATTCCACTCTTAGTAGGACCTGAATTGTAGACACAAGTTGTGCCATAGAGGTATTATTTAATGCGCAACTCAAGAAGACATACCTTCCTTTGACAGCAGGTAAGTCTCCTTCCAGCGTTTTAATACCATGTCTTTTTCTATGGTAGGAAAAAGTTGATTCGCTGTGGTATAGATTTGCAACCCTGTGCTGAAAAGAGTCTCTCTTCCTTTGGTACATATAACATGGCTTTAGCAACTTCATCCAGTGTGTCTTCATCGGCTTCAAGACCTCGAGCTGTAAAGGCATCCCTTGCACAAAGCTTGATGTGGCGATACTCCAAAGGAAGGAACGGCACATAAAAATCAATCAAATGTCCAGACATTAGCTCGCTTTGGGCAAAACCACCTAAAAGGAAGACAGTTAGTAATTGTTAATAAACAAGGAAAGGGTTAGATGTAGTGTATGTACCTTCAGATTCGATTGTTTCAGCTCGAAGCCGGTGCTCCAGGTCTTCCATCCCAATGTCTTCTCGATTTTGTCCAGAATGCCAAAAATCCAGAGCAACATCATTTATTGCTGCACCGCCAATATTACTGTGAAGACATCAATTTAAACAAGTGACTTTGACTTGTTTCATATCAAGTTTTGTATGTATAGATGGTGAACAAATTATAGAAATTATCCACAATCATTCTCGAAGGGGTTATGCTGCAATTGGACATTGCCCATATAACAAAATAAAGGGAGTACTTTTAAAAGACAAACCAACCTGAGAAAGAGGAAGATCGCTCTGCGGTAGCTCACTCCATCCACATTGTCATAATGATCCATAAACGGCTTAATAGCATCAATTAACCCAGGATGAAGTTTCTCTGCCTCATCAAAGATAAACAAAGTCTGAGGGCAGCGGAGCACCATGTCTCTTATCGCCTCTCGCAGTTGGCTCTAGAAAGAAGGCGGCAAGAAGTTTACTTTATTGTATTGGCATTTGTTTTAAATTAATATTTGAAATGCTACACTCTTAACACAGTAGCAAATTACAAATTGATGTGGATTTTATTTGATGCCAACAGTCCATATCTTATCAGTTGGAGATTATGCCACAGTAGGACTTTTAAAGTCTAGTCACATTTGTGTAATAAAATTGTCAATACTGTTGAAATCTAAACAATCATTGAAAAATTGCATTGCAACACCACTATAACCTTTAACCTGAATTGCAAATGAGTAAAGTAGTTAAATAAGAACAAAGATATGGTTGGCAAGTCCAATAAACTAAGTCTAAGCCAAATATCTGATGGCTGAAGTTCAGTAGCAGTGTGATACAGGCTCAGGCCAAGTCCTACCTTGTACGTGTCCACGAGTCTGGCATGCGGGAAGTGGAATGGGGCGATGAACAGTCGGACGCACTCACTCTTCACCCCATCCCGGTACAGGTTGTCTGCAATCATTCTAGCCACAAAGTTCTTGCCTGTACCAGACCAGCCATGGAATGAAAGAGTGAGTGGCTTGTTGGAGTCTGGATTGTTGATAAATCCTTGGATAGCTTTAAGAACCACTGACTGAGCTAGATGTTGTCCATGGAGTTTAGTTTGAAGGTCCCTAGATAAACCTGTGTGAAGAAAAGAGTCCTTAGAAAGCCAGAAAAAGTAATATTAAACATGTGATCAGAGGGGTGCTGCACTAATTTACTAATGTAAGTAAGAGTAATTAAAAGTACTTCTGAGTATAAGTCAAACATTTACAGGTGTAATACCTTTTATAGTGTAAAAGAAGTCTTGAATAAAAGTTTTAGTAAGGCCACTCTTCACACTGTTGAGTCTAGTTATGTCTGTAAGTGACAAAAGCTCTATGTTGCCCCTGCCAACATAAAATCATACGGACATTTGTGTGTCTGGCACCTTATCCTCAGATATAACCTATATATAGCCTAATACGATATTTTGTGCATTATTTTGTCCTACCAATTATATTAATTTCAACTTATAAATCAGGTGTTTACAAGCAGCCAGTATACTATTAGCCTACTCTTTCGTTGTTTTGGGGACTACTACTTTGTGCTTCTGTTTGATTAATATTATTTTGAAACTAGTTCATGTTTTCTACTCCAATTCTGCATGTGGTGATCATTTTAAAAACCCAAGCGTGAAGCATGCAAGTCTAATGTTAGAGGATCATACAGATTACATTATTTATGTCAGAGGATCATACCTGTTACATTATTAGTTATATTAGAGGGTCATACCTGTTACATTATTAGTTATATTAGAGGGTCATACCTGTTACATTATTAGTTATATTAGAGGGTCATACCTGTTACATTATTAGTTATATTAGAGGGTCATACCTGTTACATTATTAGTTATATTAGAGGGTCATACCCGTTACATTATTAGTTATATTAGAGGGTCATACCTGTTACATTATTAGTTATCCTGCAGTCTCCAGATTCACAGCACTGTCCCAAGCTACAATACCACTGATGAAGCAGGTTGACGTAGTCCTGAGGGAAACTTGCCCACAGGTCCCTGGATGGTACTGTGAAATAAAATAAATATGGACCCAAGGTAACGTGAGCCATGTTAGTTAGACTAATACTGAGGAAGCAGTCTTAAAAAGTGCAGGGGACAGGAGTTAGCCGTCTTACCTTGCTGTGTAGCATCATCTTGATTTGGCTGACACTCCCCCTCCCATATATTGCAATAAAAATAATTGAAATAATAAGTGGAAACATTAGAAATGCTATCAAAATTGAAGAAGTCCGCATTTGCAGTCCGAATGCAGACCAAATGCAACAGAAGTAGCAAAATCATGAGAGCAAATGGTCTGACACGGTCCCGATGCTACAAAACCGCGTCCGGTGTCTTCATTCATTTAGCCACACCAGTCTGCCCCGGACATCGGACACTCACTTTCATAACTTTGAAGGCGGGGAATGGATAATATTTTACATTAAATACACAAACCATTTTCGAGTTTGAAGCCGTATTCATCTGTGTGCAGTTTCACCATCGTGTTAAAAAAAAAGGAGCTACGTCACTTCCGGTAACTGATACAATACATGATTTTAATACATGAATATGATTTTTATACACGAATGTGCATATTAAAAAACATAAGTTTGCATTTTAATTCAAGTCGCTCAATGAAATAAACTCCTTTCACTGATGCACCTTCAAACAATGTACATTACTGCAACTTAGTCTGGAGTTCCTGTATTGAGGATTACAGTGCATAGAACACATGTCAAACTCAGGCCCGGGGACCAAATCTGGCCCATGGTTTAATTATATTTGGCCCATGATCATAGAATATAGTGGCTTTAACTTGAGATTAGATTTCAGAACAACATTCAAATGGCATTAGAGCTGGCGCAGGCATCAAATGTTTCTATAAATATTGAGTTTAACCCGTGAATTTGTCCATTTTTAAATTTTGGCCCATGTCAAATTGCATTTTGACACCGCAGGCATCAAGTTTCTACAAGTGTTAGTTTATAGAGTGAATTTACCATTTCAAATTTTGGCCCATTGCATTTGAGTTTGACACCCCTGGCATAGAAGCACAAGTGTTATATAGAGTACCATTAGTGGCATTTAAAAATTGAATGAAACAAATTAGTGGAGCTTTGAATGAAACAAATTGAGACAAGATGTGTTAAACCACTTTATTGTTCACTGAAATCAAACATGGTACAATTTGTCAAAACCGGCGTTCCACTTTGTCAAAGTCAGGTTTCTGGAAAGGCATCTGCCATCTAGGGAATAAAAGAACATCTTTAGAAAGGATAGAGCCACCCAAATTGGTGCTTTGAGCTGAACACGACCTCAGACAAGTTGGAACGGTAAAGTGTATAATCAAAGCAATTCATTTGGCAGAATCTTAACATCACCGGTCAGAAGCATAGAATGGCCCTTCAAGCCAGAATACATACCAGGATTAACCAGAAGAGCCAGCAACTCCTGGAAAAGGACAAAACCCATGAGTACAGAACATGCCATTTTCAAACACGTTTCTATATTCCTAATGGGTTGCTCAGTGAGTAAACATGTCCACAGTATTTTTTCAGGTCAGACATTTGTCATACATCACTGAACCCACAACTTGCACTTTGATTAGGTTTCACACATTGAAACTCACCTTTTAAAAAACAAAACAAAAAAAAGGCCTTGTCAGCAGCACTGCAAAAGACAAATGTAAAATTACACCAACTATAAACGGTCTTCATTTCCTTCCTCCCAACCAAGAGATCAGAAAGCACAATTGTCATCTACCAGATCAGTGACCTGATTCACATTCATCATCTCCAATAAGAAGTAGGCTCACACTGTATGACACTTACCAAAGTTGAGCTTGTCGGTGGATATGCAGATGGGCCCCAAATCCTGAAAAACACAGTACTTAGTTTTTTCAGGTAAAACTTCAGTCTTAAGCCTCAATTCATGACCAGGTCAGCTAGAGCTAATTAACACTCCATAGTTGAGTCAGCCTTCAAGTTTTATCATCACAAGGTCATACAAGATCAAGCATCCGAGGACAAGTTTTGCACTCACCGGTACAACGGTTACTCAAGGTAAAAGCAGTCAGTCATTTTTGCTTGAGACCAAGAACTGGAAGCTGAGATTTAAAAAAAAAAAAAAAAAATATATATATATATAATTTGCACAATTCAGATTGCACATCGAAAGACAAATTATAGTTGATGCATCAGATAGGAGCGAAAGACATTGCTCTTCACAGAAAGTCTGCTGAACTATGCAATCATCATTGCAGTAACTGGATTCAAGAGGGGAAAGGCACATTAAACTTACATCATCAAGATTCAGTCAATCCCAGATGTAGGTTCTGGAAAGAAAACAAATCAGCTCAACTTTTCCAAGACTTTAGTTAAAGTACCATTAAGGGTATGCATCAGATAGGAGCGAAAGACTTTGTTCTTCACAGAAAATCTGCTGAACTATGCAGTCATCACTGCATAAGGCTAAAAGACATCCCAATATGGCAATAAACTATAAATTTACCTTCAAGGCCCCAATGCATTCAACCTGCAAGAAATGACAAATTGTTAATCTCAAAATCCCACACATTCTAAATCATAGACTGGCCCTTAAAGCCAGTATACTCACCAGAACCACGCCGATATCCATCAGATCCTATAACAAAAACACAACAACCTTCATTAAAACAGGGGAAGCATGTGTAAACACACCACTAGTAACCATTAAGTACATGCATCAGATAGGAGCGAAAGAATTGTTCTTCACAGAAAATCCGCTGAACTATGCAGTCATCACTGCATAAGGCTAAAAGACATCCCAATAGAATAATGACCTTACCTTGAGGGCAATTGCTGCATTTGGCCTGCAAGAAGAGGAGAAATTAGTACAAACTCAAAATGAATGATTTAAGTCAAGTGAAGGATGACTCATCAGAAATAAAAAATCCTCACATATTTTCAGAGAGATTCCCATTGATAAACAATTCATCATAGTCAGCATCATTAGGTTAGGTTTGAAAATTGCAGTTTTCTTACCACAGAGGGATGCATCATAGGGCTTTGATTCAAAAGGTATTTCATCCGCCTGCAGCAACCTGAAACAGCGACAGCCACCCATTAAATATGCACTGGAAAGATCAACTTAAAGTGAACAGCACAGAAGCCTCAGATTTGACAATGGTGGTTGTCAGATTCGTCATCCATTGTGTCAAGAGTAGCAAATAGGGTCATCAGAGGCAAGCAAGAAGGCAATGCTGTATTTAGTGTCAAAGGAAAACTTTGCTAGTCCAAGTCAATTATATTGACCTGGACACTTGCACAGCACCAGTCATGAGAATTTGCCCACAATTTACCTGTGTAAAGTTCTGTTCATCCATCTCAAACATCCATGCTACATCAGTTGGCATCTGGAACCTAGAGACAATCATTAAGTATGGCTCCAATAAAATAAAATTAAAAAAAGGTACAATTTAGAGCGAAGTCTCAGTGGATAATGTTGTCAGAAAGCTCTTCTGTCCACTACTCTTAATGTTTAATCATTGACTGAATAAAAGGAGCAGTTGTAAAACGCTCAAACCTGGAGTTAGTCGTGGAGTGTCCAGGGCCATCCACTGCAGCCTGGAAACAAAAACATTTGTCAGTAAAGCTTGGGCAATATTTAAGATCAAAAATGCATGCACGTAAATCCTCGTGTATCAGAAATGATCACATCACATTTACTCAGATGTCCCTATGAAATTTCATCATTACACGAGGTCAAGTTAGTGCCCATCAATTAAAAATAACGTTACAGGCTGAGAAAATTAGAAAATTAACACTGTTTAAGATTACAGAAGCTAAGTGTCGTGGCTAAAGCTAACAGGAGCAACACGTGGTGCTGGGCCTGCTCCTCACAATAACAGATACATCGCATAAATAAAGCTTTAGGCCAACAGAACAGTACAGAACACAAATACCCTTATGTTACTAACGTGACAAAAAAGAAACGCACATTTAAATACTTCACCCAAAGAGCCGTAGGGCCGTTGAACATGTCTCTCTGTGACACAGGAGGGAGTGAGGCAGAGGAAACAGAGCTCACAGTATTTATACTTCTATGGCGCACTGGCTTATGGAAATGCAGTACCAGTGCCCCTTATGGACAAACTAAGTAGTGCATATATATATATTATATATATATATATATATATATATATATATATATATATATATATATATATATATATATATATATATATATATATATATATATATATATATATATATACATACATACATACATACATACATACATACATACATACATACATACATACACACACA
>JAIEZT010000007.1:9467510-9600010 GCA_019594935.1 Periophthalmus modestus | reverse complement strand
GCCTTGAGCACAAGAGCAATAGAGGCCCAGATCTACCACACCAGACAAGACCCACGGTGTAGGCTGTGCAAAGAGGCCCCTGAGACAATCCAGCACATAACTGCAGGGTGTAAGATGCTGGCAGGGAAAGCATACATGGAGCGGCATAACCAAGTGGCGGGCATAGTGTACAGAAACATCTGTGCAGAGTACGGACTGGAAACCCCAAGGTCAAGGTGGGAAATACCTCCAAAGGTAGTGGAGAATGATCGAGCCAAGATCCTGTGGGACTTCCAGATACAGACTGACAGAATGGTGATGGCGAACCAACCGGACATAGTGGTGGTGGATAAACAGCAGAGCAAAGCCGTTGTGGTGGACATTGCAGTACCAAGCGATGGGAACATCAGGAAAAAGGAGCATGAGAAACTAGAGAAATACCAGGGGCTCAAAGAAGAGCTGGAGAAAGCCTGGAAGGTGAAGGCCTCAGTGGTGCCCGTGGTCATCGGAGCACTAGGGGCAGTGACCCCCAAACTGGAGGAGTGGCTACAGCAGATCCCAGGAAAAACATCAGACATCTCAGTCCAGAAAAGCGCAGTACTAGGAACAGCAAAGATACTGCGCAGAACCCTCAAGCTCCCAGGCCTCTGGTAGAGGTCCCGAGCGTGGAAAAAGAGGGGATAAAGACCACCCGCGGAGGGTGAGGAGGAGATTTTTTTTTTTATATATATATGTACACATGGTACATGGTGCAAAAACAAAATTGGTTTAAGACCTAAAACAAAAAAATCTGATCCTTGTAAAAGCATGGCTCAATTTAAAAAAGAGCATAATCAATAACTAAAAGCAGTTGAAGGCCTAAAAAAGGGGGAATATAAATAACAAAGTTTCATCTCAACAAAACAGTGTGAACTAAAATATGAAAGCCCATCATGAATAAAAACTAGTGACATAGAAGTCAAGAGAACATAATTACAGTTTTGTTGAAAATTATTTATTTTTGTTTCTCATCCACATATAATTGCATTTGTATTGAAAGATGTCTATAAAAGAATGAACAATGGGTCAACTGAGGATAAAATATTTCAATATGTAAGCGTGTAGAATTATGCCAATGATAAAAACAAAGTCATTCAAATAATTGTAGAATGTGGTGAATGGTCAAGCAGCACTTTTAAAACACCTCAATGCTTCAGAAGATGTCAGCTTTCAAATCTGTCAGGGATTATGGGGGATTGTACACTCAGATGCCCTGGGACTGTCTGCCTCCAAAGTACTGACAGAAAATGGGCTTCCTTTCTCAGTGTCTTTGGAATGGCCTTTATTTTTTTTGTTTTTGGCATAGTTGACACTACACTTTGTTATTTGACACAATGTAAATTATAATTCTATCGCATCTACCCCTGGTCTCCATAACGGCATGCTCTAGATTTGGAATCAACACAAAGTTTTCAATATGTGGTAAAAGCAAAAATGAATTGAAATGGAAACACAACATGAAAAACTGGAATGATTTATAAAGATGCAAAGCCATGTTGATGTCATTGTTTATATTACACTACTGCCCAAAAGCACTGAAAATAAAAATAATATAGATTTATATTATATATCCATCAATATTTATATAACAGCTGTAACTGGTTGCAGGCAAGTAGAGACATTCTCCAGGCCCTTCAATCTTAATCAGTTCCAATGTTATAAGGCCATCAGACGTTTTGAGGGACCAGCAGCTTTCTTTCCAGTCACCAGATTCCCTGAGATGTAGATCACGGATTTATTTAAGGTTTATTTCATCTGAATATAACCAACCACACATCTCTGTCCTGCTTCTTAAAAAGTACAGGAAAACAGGTGCCGCAGGTTTGTCCCACGAAGCTGAAGGGGGCTGTGAAGTTGAAGAATGAGAACTGTTCTGTTGTCCATCTCTGCTGCAGTCGTGATGTTGTCAGGTGTCTCTGATGGTGGACTGAGATTGCCCAAAGAGGCTTATTACTAATATTATGGTTGCATCCATGTCATTCACTTCCATACCGTTTTACAGTCAAATGGAAAACTGTATACATTTTATCGTCAGTTTTGTCCAAGGTTTAGAAAACATTTTTTGTCAGAGTTCTTATGAAGACTCTGCTTTATGTGCATCAATGTATGCATAAGTACAGGAGAGTCTTTAATGCCTCTGATCAGTTATTCTCTTCAGTAGAGGCTCGTCGTAGACCCAGCACTCCCCATCTTCATGGAATAACTAAAGACAGACAATAATCAAAGGTTAATAGGGAATAAACATTTAAAATGCACTAATCCATAATGTTGCAAGTACACTTTTTTCCTTATATTTTTAGCAGGCTTACTCTGGTCTCCCATTGCTGCTCATTTTCTTTTCGTTCTCGGGCTTCTGCTCTTTGCTTCTCCTCCAAACGATGTTTAGCTTCTGTCGCTGAATCAATGTCTTTCAGCTTCAAGTTTTGAGTCACATCTTTCCACAGCCTGACAAAGATAAAGATGTAAAACTACCGTTTTAAATAACTGAAAATATTACAATAAATGCTGTTTAATGACTCACTTTCTTGATTCATACTCTAGCTGATCTTCTAGCTTTCTGACTTTTTTCTTGATTATACCCATCTTCTTGGTGTCAATAAAGACAGTGTTCTCCTTTAAAATAAAATAATGTGGTTAGACATAAATAGAACAAGAATCATAATATGTGAATCTAACATATTACACTACCACTGACACATATTTGACTTTTTTTTATTTTTTTATTTTGAGAACACAAAATACATACTCCTGTTGCCCACTTGGCATACATGACACCATTCCATTCCCCTTCAATGGAACAAAAAGACTTCTTATCATTTGGTGGACTGCAGACAGACACAGTGTTATAATGTAGTCATCTCATCTAGATATTTCTCTATTTAAATATTTCTCTACACTTGATGTTTTAGTGTTTTATCACTTACAAGATCTCAGCAGTGATCCTGTGCTTTTTGCCTCCATAGAATGGTTTTGTGTGAAATACAATGTTGGCACTGTATCCCGACTTGGAGCAAGAGATGTTGCACTCTCCACCCAGCTCCACCCAAGGCACAGTCAGGATTGATCTGGGACACACATGTTATGTTAGTCAAAGTGTTAACAACCTCAAGGAAAACAATGAATGCACCTTACACACCTGCCATACCCATTTGGAAAGGTAAGAATGTAATGTTCATCATGCTCCAAACATGAAACACAACCTAGAACCACAATACAAATGCTAATTAGAAAATCATCTCCATAGAACTTAATATACTAAATAAACATGTTAAACACCTTGACCAATATTGTGGACACCAATGGACATGCCAAGGAATTTAGATTTGGTCCAGATGTGAGCGTTGAACTGGATCTGCCTGTTTAAACACTCGGCATAAAAAGCAGAAACTGTAAGAGAGGAGAAACAGATATTAATATACTTTAACCCACCAACAGTGAATATAAAGCTCCAAAGATGGTCAAAAACAAAAAGAAGCACTAACTAGGAGGGTGGTGAGAGACCTGCTCCGCTACAAAACACACACTGTTAGAGGAAGCCCATGGGACAGGCCCATCTGAGACAGTCTCCTGTAATAGGAAAGAGGAGAAGGCATTTACCAGGAAATTAAAGAATTTAAACTGAAAACCATTGCATTTTTTTCATACCATTTGTGTGGAAATTTCTTCAGTTGTCTCATTTGGAAGATCCCAGTGACAGTAGAAGACTTCTCCTAAAATTGGATTGTAAGGTTTTTTGGCCACTGAGCCTTTCCTTCCTGCATGGAATGCTGACAGATACCATTTTACGACTTGAACCATGCGTTCTCTGGGTTCTGGCTGCTCAGCAATACTAAAATAAATACAAATATGATAAACACTGTTGTTTTTTAATGTTTTGTATTGTATGTATTTGATAAATGATTAAGAACTTCATGACCTTACCTTACAAACAAGTCAGGATGTGCAAAAAAGTCTGCATACATTTCTAATAAAGATCTCCTTTCTAGAATAAAGGTCGGCAAGACTACCTATTAAATAAAACAACAGTAAATACGAATGCACCGCAAAACGTTTCATCTAATGACATAGCTTCAGATCAGTTACCTTTGTGAGGTCCATGCCCAGTCGAACTTGAGAAAGCAAGTGCATAATGACACTCTTGTGCTCCTCCACTGACTCACCCTCACCATCATCATCTCGATCATCGTGGCTATCAAACTGATCTGAAGAAACAAAATAAACAGCTTCAAAAGAATATTCAAGTCAGACAGTGGGTACAAGTACATGGAAATGTGCAAATCAGAAACAAAGAATCAAATGAACCAATAATTAGGTCTGATATTTAGTGTATGTGTTTACAAGCACAAAATAAAACTGGTCACATGTGTCCAATAAGCAGTGGATTTTTAGACAAAACAATAAATTCTAAAATAACAATCTTTAACATACTGTCTCTCATTTTTAGTTCTTTGCCACATTAGTTTGTCTTTTTTTGCACCTCTCCCTTGCCAACACAAGTGTAAACAATCACATCCGATATAACTGACTGTTATCTGGAATTATGTCATGTAAACAGATTTTTGGTGTGCATGTAAACATAACCAGTGTTGAAGGCCAGGCCATTAGCAGCCTCACTTTATGTCAGTAAAGAGGTTTGTTAAGTGCTCATTAACCTGCATCTGTGGTGCCATTGGACATTGACGAGTTGAGGGACTCTGTAGTGTTGGGTCGCTTTAATGATGTGTCTTCATTGGTATTAGGAGCAGCTTGAGGCCCTGAGGGACTGGGGAAAGAAACAAGTAAAAAGGAAAAAGGAAGTCATGGGTCATCTTTGTATGTTTTATGAGAAAAAATAAGGGCTTTGGGCAAAGGTAATCACTGATTCTGCAGTATGTTTTTTAAACTTTGACTTACTCTATGCAGTGTTTCGGTGAGGTGCTGCTCTGATAAAACTCATCAGCATCATAAAACTCGTCTTCACTGGAGGAATAGGAGAAGTCTGGCACTGAATGTGAGGGTAAAGGGATATGAGCTGGGGAGGCAACGCCGCTGCTTGGGACTGAGGGGCCACTCCCTAAACAAACACATACCTATTGTTTTGATACAGTTATAGGAAAAATACATTAACACAAATTATATACCTTTAGGGGATGTATAGAAATACTATGGGGTTTAAGTGCATGTTTTAGTGTGACTGCACAGAGAAGCATTGAGCTGTCACAGTGATGGCCTATTCTGCAGAACATATTGACTGTATACTTGAGTGTGCTGCAGGCCTCTATGTGCAAAGAGCAGCATTTTAATCCCGCTGAATCAGCATAGGCAGAGAAGAGGCAGGGCCTTTAGTCGCTCAGCTTTCACTTGCTTTTAAACTGAGCCATGTAATTCATTTTGTTTTAATAAATAAGAATAAATATTGCTGTGTCAACTGTAAAAGATGTATTACTTTACAAGCTGGATTTTATATCCCACTGCCAAAGGTAATATAATAAAACTCATTTAGAAAGCTAAAAAAAAGCAAAAAAACAACTTTAACTTTGCCGTTTATTTTAGGTTGTGGATGTACTAAATGATGTTAACAAAAATAAATAAATTAATTAAAAAAAATTATCAATAAATGATTTTAGAAGTGGTATAAATAATAAGGAGCTTTAACCTGTGCTGTTAGGGGTAGGCGTCTGCAAACTGCCCATCACTGTAACGGGTCCAACAGGTAACGTTGAGGGTCGTTGGTCTGATTTACACACCTGAGCATCTTGAGCATAAAGGAAAAGTGTATGAGTAAGCACTGAAGCTGCAAAACAGGTCAGCACCATTAAAAGCACAGCGAGATGAAACGCTGAGTCAGTGCGAACTGTTTTTGACACAGACAGCAGACCCTTAATAAGTAATCTTCGCCACGGCTCATATATTATTAGCCTATGGTGAAGTTTCACATATGCGCAGGTGAGACTGTAAAGCAGAGTCATCTACTTTCCTTGTAGGCGCAGTTTCTTTTTAACAGGGACAGACAAAAACTACTCATTTGCAATATACTGTATTACATAAATGTGCATGACAAAGATTAAACACTAGGGGGAGCAACTGTAGGGTTTCAATCTACATTATAAACAGTGGCCTATCCATAGGTTTCAGAATGAAGAAACATTAGGACCTTTACCATAGCAACTGACAATTTAAACAAAATATTATATCTTTTGAATATTTAAAAGCCCTCAAAATATCACCTAAAAACAAGAAGCTGAAACCCATGAATAAGAACAACTGCACTATCATTGTGTTTTTTAAGCAAGCAGAGGAGAGTACCAGAGGGGAGTGTTGCCTGTGTTGGCATCGTGGTGTTGACTACAGGAACGTCCAGAGGAGGCTGGTAGATCCCATCCACAGGGTTTATGGTGCTCTATAAAGACAACAGAAATAACAGTGCTATTAGTGAAGTGACAAAGCCCAACACACACACACATTAACTGCCTCTAAACTCAAACTGACCTACACTAATAATACCACGCTGTTTCGATTGTAGATCAGCTTACAACAAGGACACTGTAAGAGGATACATGCACCACACATATGGCAGACTAATTTTTACTCTAGTATTATCTGATATTATTACGTTAATTAATATGACACGAATTACAACTGCCTGAACTGCATCAAAGCATGAAGCTTTATACAATAACTCACAGTAACTCCAACTCCCCACAATCTATGGCAAACGTTATTAACGGCAGTGGGTGGCAAGCTAAATTGGAAAAGCACTGATATTGTTCGACCCTTGATTTCCCTGCAGACAACACCTGCAGGAACTCAGCCATTGTCAGCTCTAGGCAGCGTCTATAGCATTTTGAGCCAATGTACATTTGTATTCAGACACCAACACAGGGTGGCCTTTAGGCACAGTATAATGAGGTTAGTGGCACCAATGACCCAGTGAAAGGGAGAGCAGCCAACAATACAAACTAAAGGAAAATCCATCGACCTCTTAGTCAACAACATGCCCCAAGGTTTTAGTCCCATCTGAAATTAGACTGTGTCGATATGATGCAGTCTCACTTTGAACTGGCCTTTTGGAAAATATTTATGTAATGTGTGTGCTGAGGGTCCATTTAAGTTTTTGTTTTAAATCTGCAGTTTATGCTAAGATAAGGAGATTAGTCAAATGGTAAACTGAAGTTTGAAGAGTGAATATATTTCCACTCCAGGCAACTAATCTTTTTTTCTTTCTTTTTTTTTTCTTTGCCATGGACCACCTGAAAGACTGGGGCTCAACACAGATTTTTGGTGAACTACAATCTATAACATAGTGGGAATTTTGGCCATCCATATGACTGGGCTTCCACTGTCTCAAAGCAGCATCCTGTAACAACATTCTGTTTTTACATTATACCCTGCGTTTGTCATAAATTTAACCTTATCCAAAATTCATTGTGAAACCAAATACAATTCAATTTCGAAGCATCCTCACTGGCTCAGTTTATGTCAGTATTGATCCTGCTTCTCACTTTCAGACCTCATATTTCTTTCCAATGCCACACTGAACAGAGCCTCCTCAATATGGTAATGTATATATTTACTTGTATGCTGCGGCTCTGCCACAAGAGGATATTTATATAAACCACAAGATTCTAATTGATAAAGATCCCACAATACATGCATATTCTATCTTATATCTTTCCCGTTCAAATGCCAGTTTTATCACCATATGACATAAGCCCCTAAATATAGCCCCTTGCAGAAAATATGGTTACGAATAGGTCATACAGTGGAAATAGCAGAAGGGAAAAAAATGAAATAATTTACCAATAAACATACAAACTTTTCACATGCAGCAGGTCTAACAAAGGAGCAAACCAATCATGGCACAAGATCTTTCAGAAGAGACTATATAGATTCGTAGTGTACATGATTGTTGTATAGAAAATACAGGAATCAAAGGGTTTGACAGAGTCAATCAAACACACTGCTAGACTTTCAAAAGCAGGGAGCTGCACTTACACTGTATTCGCAGAGGCTACGCCATTAGGGCACTTCTAAGCCGGGGAGGACATTATAAGCAACATAAAGCTGATAAAAGCATGCTCCGTTAAATATACATACAGAGGCTGTAGTATAAACAGAACACTGTAGGTAATGATGATGAGATTAAGTCACAACCACTTCACATCCACAAGCTGTTAAAGCGCGTCTGTCTGGTCAATGGTATTCTCTGGTATCACATTTTATAGGCCACATGCCACACATGTGACAATGACTGTTGGGCTGGTACTGATCCAAACATTATGTTTCAGCGGTGGAGTGACACGTGCTGGATTTAATGATGTCGCCCGAGTACCATGTCACTCCGAACCTAGTATGAGGGTCTCAATGGTCCCTTTTCCATTAGTGCTCTGGTTTTGAATAAGTGGGAGGTTTTTATGTGTACACAAAATATTACAGTCTAATTACTGAATAAAAGACAATGCATTGTTAATTTTAGCATGCAAGCAACACAGAATAAATAGTTAGTAAAGTGTACAAAAATCTCTGACAAAGGAAAGGATAGTTCTCAACCAATTCAAGTAAGAAAAGGATGTTCATAAACAGAGCAAACCCTGCATAAAGCCTGATTGTATTTTGTAGCATGCACTAAAGATGTGATTTATGCTTCCCTACAGTAAGGAGTAAATTAAGCAGGAAAAGAAAGTTAGCAGTTTGTTTGATTACATTTTTGTGATGGACAGAGGTTGTCAAACTTACTATAAGTCCGTTTGCGTGTTGTTGTTCGTTACTTTGGTCCTTAAAATTTTAAGAAGACAATGTTAGACTACCGGTGTAGTATTTGTACTCAAGATAAAAAGATCAAAGCCACTGGTGCAGACTGAATATTTAGAAATGTCACTGTAATCGTCACCCATCAAACTGAGCTGAAAGTAACCAGTTCTTCAGCATGCACTTGTCCTGTCATCACATCACAGTCCAACATTTATCATACTTTAGGAATTAACACTAAGGTTTCAGTTTTGATCATTAAAATGTAAACACCATTGATGTTTAATGAGCACATGCATTTTCTAACTCAAATGTACTGAAGGTTACACCTTAGCAACCACAGGAAGGACAAGTGATTGCTACACTTATTTTCAGAGGCAAATTGGATCATGTGATGAAATGAGACCAGGACTATACCCTTAGCAACCACCAACCCAGCCAGCAGTTGTGAGCCATACCATCCAGAAACGCACAAGAACTCTGGTCCCCAAGAACAAGGGCAATGGTGAAATGGAAGACAGACAGAACAAAAAAAATAAAAAATACTATACTACATGACTTTACCTTGGCAATTTGGAGCAATACGATACAGTGTTTGATGGATTCTACCATACTCTGAAAGAGAAAGACAGTTAAGACATACAAAACACATTCTACATTCTACATAGGCATGTTTCACTGTGCAACCAAGATTTGACTTACACATGTAGTTTCCTTTAAATTTTCTATTTTCTAGAATAACAGGAAAAAGCACAATGTAAAGTTAATTGTCAATTTAAATTATAATACCAAGATACAAAGTGTGACATACTTCTACATAAAGTTCGTAATACATTTGTGAAGAAGGCAAATTACAAAAATCGAAATTGTGTTCGGACCAATTAGGGCTATGTAGTTAAATAAAATTGTATTTGATTAAGATGCTATCATAATATTTTTTATATAATCAATGACATGCTTTTTAAATCAACAGGCCCACAGCCGATTCGGTTTGTAGCAGAGTTTAGCAGAGGAATAAATCTGTCTTTTTTGGGTTAAAGTTAAAGGAATGCATTTTTCTTATAAGTAAAAGTTAAATTGAATCAAAAATCGTGATTGTTCATAATGAGAATAAAAATGTGAAATGTGATACATATTTTGTGTCATATCATCCCTATGACTAACTGTAACTTTATCACAGCTATTGTCAAGGCTCTGTATTTAGCTCAAATGACAGTAAACGCAGTAGACAGAGAGCAGAGACACAAGGACAGGGCCGTGCTAACACTACTCACTCTGCGTGATTCATCCTCTTTACAGTCCTTGATCTTCTCATCAAACAGCTGTGTGGACACGACAGAACAGGAGATACAATGAAATGGACCACGGTGTATTCACTCAACATTACATCAGAACAGGGATGACAACATGGGTGGATAAATAGCAACACTAAAATAAAACCTTTTGAATCTCATGAACCTATTTAGATTTAGCAGATGAGACAGTAACGTAACACAAGTGGCATCAGTACCTTTAACTGGTCAATCAAAATTTGGAGATAGGCATCAGCTTCAGCTAACTTCTTGTCAAAGTCTTGGACACTGGGAACAAATCCTGTCTCTGCCTCCTGTGGGTGACAAAATACAAAATGCAGGTCAATAGAGCAATGCTTATCACATGATGATAGTTTATACAGGGTTCAACAAACTAAACAAGCAACAGTCCCAACTATTTTTAAAGAAGTTTCAGTCAACTCTCTATTAGGCATGGGACGGTACTGAAATTTGGTGTCACGATTACCCTGGCCAAAAAAACTACGATTAACGAATATATCAGTTTTATAAGTTTTAAAGCTGTTGGCAGTTTAAAATGTTATGGATATAATTCATAATAATTATTAATTAATATAATTATGATTTTAATATTATGAATAAGTTCCATATTTAAACAACTGTGAAAGTGAAAAACAACTGGAAGAGATCATCATGAAGAAGTAGCTTTTTTCTGCATATTCAGATGATAATGACGATTATCTTTGTTGGCGATCATTATCAAATGTACCACTCTTTTTTCACGATAAACAATATTATTGTTTATTGTCCCATCCCTACTTTCTATTTGCTGGCCATTTTACTTGACACAACAAAGCAGGAACATTCTGTAACAATGTTTTCATTGCATAATATCTATTAAAAGGTGGCGCTTTCATCTCAGCTGTGTGTGTTCAACCAAATTGTCAGAGCAAACCACTTCGGCTGTGAAATAAATCAGAAAGAGGAACAGGCATTGTTTCCGTAGAAAGACTTCCCTTAACATACAACAACAACCTTGAATGCATGGTAAAGATGTGTTGTATTTGAATCATCACGCTTAAAAGTTACCCTTCAGTAAAGCAAAACTGAAAACACAATTATTAAATGACATAGAAATTCAGTGTGTAAACCAAACCGTATTGAGCATTTTTGCTTTGCCGCCCTGGGTCCCAATTTGACGCCTCGACGTTTTAGGTTGTTTTGTTCTGGCAAGAGACATTCTCAGAGGAACGTGCAGGAAAGCCATTAACATTCACACACTATCAGCAGCTGCCCTGTTTTTGCTCTATAAACCCGCTAACTTTACAGAGAACAAAGTCTGTGTAAACGCAGCAAGTATTTAGTTACAGTTGTAAGCTGCTTCCTCAAAGGACCAAAGGTGGTTTCTCATTAAGCAAGACAACAATCTATAGGTGACCAGATAACAGCCTGTTAAAAAAAACAACTTCTACGATAGGTTCCAACATGTATGAAAAGAAACATGAAAGATCACCATGGAAACCTGAAACCAACATGTGACAAGAGGCTGTTTTTTTTCTAACTCATGTTGTGGCAACACATTATAAGACAGAAGAGCAGACATGTAAAAGGTCAGCTAGGTTGAGATAGTTTGGTTTAACACAGCCCTTAGTAGAAGTGTATTGTTAATATTAATCTATGACCAGCACAGTTACCATAAATCTTATTGCCCTATTGTTACATAGTAAGAATATTTCAGATCAGCTTGTAAATTCTCACATATGGACAACCACAAAGCACCCCCACCCTGTTTGTCTTTCCTCATCGTGTGACCCAGTTTTAAAATGCTGTGGCCCTGACAACGAATGGCAGCCTTTTTTGTGTTCCTATGGTGGAGTCAGAGGGATTTGTTTGTGAGTGAGAGATGTACTCACTGCTCGCGCGGTTCCAATGTACATGCTGCGTTAAAGTCCGCACATGTCCCCAATCAGGCTACGTAGCCCTGCTCTCTCTTCTGTCAAAATCTATCTCCTCCAGTTAAGTCAGCATTTTTCTCCTCCAAAAAATACTTATTTAGCTTTCTACAGCTCATAAACTGTTTTAAATCTTCATCTATGAAATGTGGAAAGCCTTTAGCAGCAGTTATCAGCTGAGCATTTGGTTGAAGGCAGACAGAGCTAAGAGTTAATCCAGGACCCTCCCCTGATAGAAAAAACACACTTCCTCTCATGCAGGCACAGCGCAAAAACACAAAGCAGCAGGAGGAGGAGGAGTCAATAACGGCTTAAGTGACTGGCTGCAGTGGCACAAGCAGATGTTTGGTTGTTCCAGCAAGATGTTTTTCCATTGGCTGGTGCCAGATCACATGACATAATGACCAGAGACTGTTACACTGCGATTATGAGGGGACAGAGTATAACGGGAAGATTTGCTAGCGACGTGCAGAGGGCTAAGAGGAAAAAGGGAGGGGTGGGGGGAGTCAAGGCTGCTGTTGGTGACGAGACGCGTAAGTGGTGGCAGGGCGGGGGTCACAGGCTTTTAACACAGGAGGGAGGGGTGCAGAAGAGTGGTCCTAGAAAATACTAGAGGCAGAAAAAGGCTGGAAAGAGGTGACTGGACTGTGCAGTATTACCAAGAGCAAAAACTGCACTCTACCTCACTTAACGTTAGCCTAGTTTTGCAGATTCATCACTCCAAAGTAGAGGAAGTCATCTAGTTGGGTGAAAATGCTCATATAGATTTTTCAATACAGTGTTAATGATATTACAGTATAAAGTCATATTTAAAGGTGTACTATATAGCTTTTCTTGTAAAAGGTTTGCCACCTGTTTATTTCCGTATAAACATTATTGCCTTGTCTCTGTTTATTGCCATACTGTGGAACATTCCAAGGCAAGCAGGTAAAGTTACAAAGAATGCATGTTTTTCAAAGTAGTTTTGAACATAAACACCCATAATTAAAAATGTAGGATAGACAGAAGTTTAATATCATACTGTGGAACATTTTAAGCAATGCAATAACATCTCTATGGAGAAAAGTTACATAGTGCACTTTATAAATAACAGCCATAGCAACAATTAAATACATCCTATCCTCAACCCCTGGTAAATTGCTTATAAACATCAAAATCTAACAATAAGTGGCAAACTAGGATTAACCAAACCAAGTCTGTCAACAGAAATTTGGGGGCTCAGGGCATGGGCCCCTCTCTAATATAAATTAATAGGCAGAGATTGCAATTCTGGGCCTCTAAGACCCTGAAGCCCAGGACAACATGTCCAAACTGAAAGAGGCGTGCATGTGGTGACCTACCCGGAGCTGGAGGGTGTGACGGAGGATCGTTCCCTCTAGGGCGTGGATCCACTTCTCCCGCTCATCTGCATCTCGGGCTGAGGACACAAGCACTTTGTTATAGATGGTGTTTGCATGGAAAGCTTGTCTCACAGGTGTGGTTGTGTGCCTATGTAAAATAACAATAAACTGGCAAGGGTCAACGGAAACTGTATATCAAAGACAATTGGATCACGTTAAAGGAAAATTACAACAATACCAAAAACTGTTCAAGACTACTAGCTAGCAAATCACAGAAGCGACTCTTGTTCACTTTCAAAAGAGACAGTAATGTACACACTCTGACATAACACAAATGATATTCTTAGTATATGTAAATGGTCTGCATTTGAATCTGCCATTAGCTTAGCAGTTCAAAGAAATGGTGACAGGAACTACAAATGTCAAGAAGAACAGGTGACTTCTATTATTTTGTCACGCTGTTTAAAGTTCAGTTTTAGTTAAGTTCAGGCCAGTCAATAAATTAAATTTGGAGGTTAATATTTATTGTCTGTACCCTTTCTTAACAAAAACGCAAAACTTTTTAAACTTTTTGTAGCTGGTTTACAGTTTGACAGTTGGGATGCGACAACACACAGGTCAGTTAGCCTCATGGAGATTTTAAGATGATTTAAGATAAACCTCATTCAAAAGCATTCAGAAAATATGGTTTCATAAATGTATTTACCAGTAGTGACCCAGCAGCTCATTGGGTTGTTCCACATTTTTATATTGTTTTGCCAGGATACCTCTAAAGACATTTTGGATGTCAGATCAGTAACTATAATTTTATATCCAGAACTCTATGAAAATCTACAGCTCATTAATGACAGCAATGACTTGGATGTTATATTCTGGTATTTTCTTTATCATATTTTCTGTAAAAATATATCCCACGTTATCATTACAGGTCTAGTGAAGTTTAATGTTTTTATTGGATTCATCTTTGGTGGTAGATACAAACCAGAGCTACTGTACAAACCCTTTTAAAAAGAGCCAGAGCAAAGGCCATACCACTCAGACCCTGATCTCTCTCTTTTCTCTCTGGAGACAACACACACAACAGGACCAGATTACTGAAGCTAATGCTGTTTGTTTCCATTCATGACAACAGAGGCTGAGCCAGAGCTACTTCACAGGTACAGTTGAAATTATGTTAAAATGTTTTTCCCACTGACAGAAAGGAGACTGGTAGGGATGGGCAATATGACAAAAGTTGATATCTTAGTATTTTTTTGTATCATCTCAATGACAGACGATATTTTAATAACACGCCAGGAAAGTTCTAAAATGTGACTGTAAATGGGTTGAGGTTCAAGTCTGGTACAAAACGTGAATGGAGCATAAAATTAATTAAAATTCATTTTATAGTCATGTTTGGGAGATTACACTTTCTGTCTCTTACCTCGGCCTGTCACGATAAATACTGTATCAACTTATCGTTCAATACATGAAAGCTGGAACAATATATTTTGGGGGCACATTCTTTTTTTGTGTGTACATTTCCTTAGTAAAAGTGGGGACATTTTGTGTATTTTTCTTGTAATATAATAACATTTGAACTGTAAAGGTTGAATAAGCCACTTCTAAAGCAAAATATTGGTTCATTCTGTTATTTGTATGATGCAGCTCATGCCTTTTAATCACTGCCTATTAAATAATGGTTTACTAGGATTATCTTGCATTACTGTTAATCAGTGCCATAAAGTAGTTTCAATATTATCGTTTATCGCAGTATATCTTTATAGCAATACATTGTGCTTCAAAATCTGTTATCATGACAGGCATACTCTTAGCTTAATATTCTAATTTTGCATATCTTCAAACATGATCAGTTGTTTTTTTTGTATAGCCCCCACCTAAGAGAACACTTACAGTACAGTAAAGTAAAATATAAAACCGTTTGACATAATTATGGTAAGAACGTTTGTACTGACCTTGAAAACTTGTAGGTTAATGTTGTAGCTTAACGTATATAATAGATATCACTGAAAGGCATCTCCCATTGAAAAAAACCCCACACATTTATAAACACTAAACGACGCAGAAGGCATTTGATATCTTCTGTGTCTGAGGTAGGAACTTAGTTGTCAACTAAGTCAACAGTTGTGGTGAACTTTGCGGTAACCCAATTAGAAACATGTGGAGCTGTAACTGTCCCTCATGACTTTCCAGTTGGTTGGGATTTTGTTTTATCAGAAGTGTCACAAGTCAGTCTGATCCAAGGACTGTTTTGTTAGTTACTTCAGATCTGTGATAGATTGATTTTTTTCTATGACAAATGTCATCTCTTGCATGTACCCCAATGTGCTTTAAAAAGGTAAACAAAAATTGAAAAGCTCAGTCAGTATATTAACGATTATCATTAAGTCACATGCAATATTTCAAAAATGTACAAATATGACCACGGTGGGAGCATGAACTTGTCTGATGCTGCTGACCAATCGACAGGGCAGGAGTCAAAACACTGATGGAGAGAGCAGAGAAGGAACGAGCAAAAGAGGGAAGCTAAAGGGCTATCAGGCTGCTCTGATGCACCGCCGGGGGAGAGGCAACGATGAATAATGGATGCTTCTCTAAATAGAAAAGAAAGTACAGATATGCACTAGACACAAGGAAATGTTAGCTTAAAAGTACAGTTCAGAATACATTTAAACGATCCACCAACTGATCTTCAACATAAAAAACAAACGTAATAAAACATACATAAAAAACAACTATGGCTTTCGCAACAGTTTTTAATTTGTTTGCCTAAAATCCAAGCAACAAGCAGTTAAGGTCAGAGGTGTTAAACAATACTATGAAATATTTTTAACAAAACTTTATTTACTATATTTATTCCACTAACAAGTGACTCCAAAATCATGATAACTTGCCAGAGACTAGCTACATAACCCACTCAAACAGGGATAATTTTATTGTAATGTGTCTCAACATCCCATGCATCATCTGAAACCCAAGCTAGCAGCTGCAGTAGCTCAAATCTCTTGATCAGCATAAATTAGTGCTAATATGCCGCAGCTGAAAATGCAAGTCACTCAAAAAATACGAAAGAAAAAGAGTAGGATGAAGACATTATTGCTGTATATCGTTTCAAACGACAATCAAAAGTCATAGAATACATTAAATATTAGCACATGGGTCTGACTACACATTGTGAGAAAGGAAGTAAGCCCAAGATCAACACATCCTATTTACAGTTGTAAACCGTCTGTGACCCTCAACAAACCACTATATCTGGAGATCTGAATGCTGCATCCAGCTCCACCCAAAACGCACATCCCAGAAGACAAACACCGCCACACTCACAGTAGCCTAGTCCGGAGCAGGTACACATAGGACTGCAGACTGCACGACATGCACTTCCTCCTTACCCTTGCGTTTGTAGAACCACAGCATACAGCTTCGGAACACAGACATGGGACAGGGCATGGAAGAGGTGAGAGGAGCCAGGGGCCCATGGACTGTGGTTGGTGACCCCCCCAAAAACGGGGTAAAGCTCGATGGTGTTAAGGGGAAATGGACACAAACGCAAGGACAGACATGGAGTAAAGACAAACAGATGCTTGGTAAAGAGTCTAGACCTGATGTAGTGATAGAATAAAAAAGGATGTCAGCAGAGTGGACTGAGCAGATCCTTGTCAGCGAGGAAGAAGGGATGGCAGGGCAGGAGGGGGGTAAAGCTGGAGGTAGAAGCCATGGAACAACCAGTCCGCATACAGTGAGTGGTTGTGCAAGCGGCGGCAAGTAGCAAAAGACGAATGGCAGAAGAGACCTGAGCTCAGCCTCCAGCTCAGCACTATTTCTTTATTATTCCCAGAGGCTCAAGTGCAGACACACGCAAACAGCAGCTATCTTCCTGCTTAGCCACAGTCGGGAAAATCTTACATGGTCCTTTTAAAAACAGCCATTGTAGTTAATCTACAAAAACATCTCCCGGTTCAAATTCGTGGAGTTTGGAAAAGGTCCAGAAGAAGGCAGAAAACACTCTAAGGCAAAACAGCATGCTACGGCATTGTGTTAATGTTCATGCGCTTCCTGGCATTGGAGCAGACCAATCCGGGACTTAAAAGGCGGGAGGAAGAGTCAGCAAGGGAGGGAGGGAGGGAGGGATGGATGAAGAGCGAGGGAGAGAGAGAGAGAGAGAGATGGATGGCTGAAAGAAAGCCTGCAGCAAAAGGCCAACCAGGAAAAATAAAACAAGTTCGGAATTTTACCTTGAAAATGGAAGGTCTTTTGGTCCACAGTGATAGTGAATGTGCTGTCGTCCTCGTCATCAATGCCAATGACAGCACCCTGGGGAAAAGAAGGACAAGGTGGTGAGACACATCATTCTAACACATCATTCTACACTGCCTCTGCCCAACAATGACTGACTGTACGCCATAATAGATACCAATACTGAAGCTTATCTCAGCCTTACAGTCCCCCTCAATAGAATCTCCAATGAAGATATTCGGGTGGCGTCTCACACATGTGCAGTATATGTGCTGACTTTTGGAGCACAGGGCAGACAGAGGCAGGACCACGGGTGGGGTTTGGGGAAAAGGAGAAGGAAAAAACCAGGATGGGTGGAGATGTGCACTCAAGAAACTAGCAGCTACCAGAAAGTGCCAATACTACTAGTGGTATTGCACAAATTTAAAAGCTTTATTACATGTTTCCTAATTATTCGTTTTTTGAAACACTTTTTTTTGTTTCTCAAAGTACTGATCCAAGGCTGACTGAGCTCAAGATGCAGATGGACCATATACCTCTCAAGGCGTACACCTACCACAGTGGTGCATGTATGATACACCGCAGTTTGAGAAACACACAATAGGCAGCACTGGTCACTATATCATATATGTATAATATACAGTATGAAAGTGGTCCTCTACGCATGTTCAGCTTGACTTGGATTTTGAAGAAAAACAGGTTAGAATGCTGCCATCTAGTGATGATTTCAGCACAGAATACAGAGAGGTTCTGTGTAATGCCTTCCAGTAAATTTTACTAGTTCACAAAAAAAATCTTACCCGGAGTCTCACACAGCCTCTTCTGGATCCTCGCATCATCTTATCTTTTGACTAAAAAACAAAAACAACTATAGTCAGTGATCTGTTTATTTACATCCAAGTAATCTTACTATTGCATTACTATTCTACTATCTCACTATTGTATATATTTCTACCTCCCGCATGCCCTTATTTGTATTTATTCAGTGTGTTTTTTTTGTGTGTTGTTGTATGTGCACTTTATCACCGAAGTAAGTACCTAGTCTGTGAGCTCTGCTCACGGGCAATGGCAATAAAACTTCCTCTGATTCTGATCTTCAATCTGGACATTTAGTCTAGTGTAGCCTATGTTTGACCACACAACACACCATCAGTGGATGATAAAGGATTACCTTCATAAAATTGCAATGTTTTTTTTTTTTTGTTTTTTTTTGTATTCTCATTTCAGTGAACATTCGAGCTACTTATTAATTAATTCTTTATCTAAATAGAGCAAATAAGACAATTGAAATCATTTGATAATTACCTTATGCACTTATGCAGTTTTTGACAAGCATTATTGCAATTTAATCATAAAGATTTGTAATTTCTGCATGTTTCCGAGTTCATAAGACAATTAACATCTAAGAACAGACTGAAATTTGAACTGCCAGACCAATATTTACGGATGCAATGCATTTTCTAACATGCTGGTTACATAAGAAGAGAGGACATTTACTGAAGACATTGTGTTACTTCAATACTTCCATCCTTTGCATTTTGATAATAGAAATGTTAAGTGATGCACTTGTTCTGCTTCTGGGTCCAATGGAATTTCAGCCTCACTCACAATGCAAATATATTTTAACTCATTGTACATGTCACGGAGCAGGTTAAAATACTAGCTTATCTATCTCCACAGCAAAAAGACAAGCAGATGACACCACTGAGGGTCAGGGTCAGATCTGTGGAGAGATGATTCCAGCTCAAAGTAAGAACTGAGCTTTTTCAGAGTTTTTTTTTTTTTTTGCATTAAACCACCTGTAATTTAAGTTTAATGTAAGATTAAGTGCAAGCTCGAAAAGTTTAATGCCACACTGAAGAACATTCCAGGTAAAACCATTTCTATGGAGATGACCACCCCCCTACAAATATCATTAAACACTAAGGACTATTTGTTACAAGTTAGTAAACCATATTTATTTTACTTTCTGTGTGAATTCGATGAAAAACAAAGGTCGTCACACTGCACCGAGTGTTAGTTTGTGTCCTCATTTTTCATTTAGTTAACAGTGATCTTAAGGAGAGTAGTGCAGTCAGTGGTTTTATATTATTCTGGCATTGTCTATGGAAAAACACTAACATTAATTTGTCATTTTCATTAAGTCGCGACTGTATCATCTGTATTGACTGTTTTTATAGCTAACAAGCTAACATAGCGGAAGTATACCTAATTAGATACATCTGATTGGCTTAACTGTCTCCAAGGGCTGCTGTTATTGGTGGAGTTGTGAAACATTTGCTCAAAGACACGCCCTTGTTCCAGCTGAGACTCCCAACTCCTGAGAAATACAAGGCCGATCCTGTTTGCGCCGGACAAGTAGATCTCACTTCTAGCTCTACGTTTTATTATTAACAAAACAAAGGGAAACATACCGTATAGTATGACAGTAGTCCAGCATTGTAATCTAAAACAAACCAACGGTACTGCCAGCCTTTCATAACGTTGGTCCACTTGCTGAGCGGCCCCTCCATGATGGACGCCATCTTTACCACAGCTCGAGTGGGAGGAGCCGGATATAGCCCGACGTCATCCACATCATAAAATCAATACACTTTAATTTTAGACACTAATTCGCATGATGAACACAAATAAATTTATGAAACTAAATATGTCAAAGTTAATGACTAATTGCAACGGATTTTTATAGTTCTTTCCCTGTAATTATTATTTTATTGATTTGTTAAATCTGTGTGTACTATTTCCAGTCCCCTTTGATTCTAGGATTTTTAAAAAATAATAAAAATAGCAAAACGTCACAATCATAATCAATAATTTTATTATTTACAATAAGCTTCACACTTATAAACAGAACTTCACAGTAATGTGAGCTTTAAATAAAAACACAAAAAATATAATCTGTACAATACAAAATTTGTGAAAATCTGCCATTTTATCCCTGTTGAGATTCACATGTCACATTGTGTGTGTCCATCTTGGATTACATTGCACTCATAAATCTGAAGAAGTGGCCTTTGGTATAATGATTTGTACGCACATTCTCCAGATATCCTCTCAAAACAAAGGCATGCACATTGAAAATAAACTGGAAACAAAATCTCAGATTATTTCTTCTAGTTCTTACACAAGATCTTTATGGTCTGTTTAAACAAAATGTGATTCTGAAATGTAGTTTAATTGTAAAATAAACAAAAATCAGAAACAAAAACAAGTAAAGTACACTTTAGACAAGAATAAAACATGATCTAGTAATAAAAGAGCAGCTTAGATTTAGTGTTTGAACAGAAAACATCGAAGGCCACAATAAAAATGGGAAAATGGCTTTAAAAACTAGAAACTCAACATTTGTAGACAAAGTGCACCATTGGGTTTCAAGTTGGCAGCTGTACAGAAATGTTCTTGGTCTTTTGATCACAATCTCAGAGCAAACGTTAATATGAATGTTGAAAATAGTGTACATTTTTGCTGTGATTGTGTTTGATACATAAATGAACAATTTAAAAAGGCACCATGAATCCTACTGTAAATTGACCATCACAGTGAATAAAATCAGTATATTGAGATTAGAAGACTCGTTGACAAATGAGAATGTGTGGACCTGCATTGTTTAAATAGAACTATTCAGATGCAACATGTGTCATGATATATTCAAATGAAGCCTTTTCCAGTGTACATCAAAACAATATCTCCAACATAGATTACATTAATTTGATGGGAGATGTGGTTTGTGTGCACAGACCACCATAACTGTACATGCGTATTTATATTTTATGCATTAAAAACTTTGTGGAGTTATGCAAGGTGACATTAGGCCAAAAATAATAAATAAAAGGCAACCTTATAATTTATATTAAAGACACATGCACATGAAGAACTAACCTGGAAAATACATTCATAAAACATTTAGATCTGGATGGGTGGGCCTTAGTCTTGTACTACATTAAGCTCTTATCGGTATAAATCATACATAAAACTTTTTGTCAAATGAGAAATAAATCATAAACCAATTTCTTTCAAATAAATCTAAATTTAAAATAATAATTTAAAATTCAAGTTCATACATACACATTATCCAAGAATTACTTGGAACCACAATAATATACATTTTGCTCATGTGCTGAAGACATACTGCAGTTATTTTGTGGACAAATCAGTACTATGAGATAGGTCTCTGTCTGTGGTTCTAATTAAAGAATTTGAGGCACTGAGGCCATAACAAGGCCACAGACAAACTGTCCATACAAAAAGGACACTTAGGCGACAGAGAAGCGCAGTATGTTTCTGCAGCTAAACTTGAATTTCCCTCAGGATGAATAAAGTATCTCTCTCTCTCTCTTAATGGATAACCCACCACACACCCCTGGGCTCTTTTACTCCAAAATGACTATAGGTCCCATTAGACAAAGAAAATACTGAGTGCAAGTATTACTGAACAAACATATTTTCTTACAGTACAGAATTTTACCCATTTCTGTGGCACTGTTGAAATGATCCTGGATGATTTTCTTAAAACATTTTGCATATTGTCCTCTGGCCCATACCACTGATTGGATATAATATTTTAATCAAGCACACAAAAACATCTCTGTGAACAGTTTAAATATGGTCTGCTCAAAATCAGAGACAATTAATTCTAAGCCAAACCAGTTTCCTCATAATTTGGATAAGATACTGTACTCTGACATTCAGCCAAACCAAAACAGAACTTGAGATCTATCAAACCTTTCTCACAGAGCAGCTCTTATTGCGTGGACATAGCTTTTTTTTCAAAGTATTGACAACACTGAAAGAGAATGTGAGATTTCAAGCAACAGTTGACAATTACTTAATGGTGAGACAGGTATCACTGTAGTATGTACAAACCAAGTGTTATTACTGGCATTTAAAACTGATTACCGGTACTGTAAACAAATAAAAAGAAAACTTTTTGTACTGATTTCCCAGAGGTACATTGTGTTTGTTTTCAAACATTGTCTGTTGGCTTGTATGAACTGATTACCTTTACAGTCATTGTGACTACCTTTGTACCACATCACTAATCTCTTTAATACAGCTGTGCAGGTTGTCCAGTACAGTGTTGGGCCCTACGTTGTTCAAACCTCCACATCCAGACGAAGAAGCCCGCAGTTCTTGTAGGCTAAGCTCTAGCTTGCCCACCGCCTCTCGAAAGGCAAATTTGTTTCTCATTTGAGGAATGCAGTCTACATAACCTGAGCAGTAGTCTAGCAGCTGGTGGCCAGCATCCAGCACCTGGCCACTGGAGGGGCTTTCAGAGCTGGCATTCAGGGCGCTGCTCAGGCACTCTGCACACTCCAGCAGTGCCTCACGGCTCACCCGCTCTGGTGGCACCCTCTCCGCTTGTTGCCTGGTTCGTCGCAGTGCTACTTTGGATGAGGCTGTGGTGGTAGCTCCATTTGCCATTTTGGTGGGGGTAGTGTTGGTAGTACTTGGCACTTGTGGTGGTGGCACTGACGGTCTACCCGTCGTTGCTCCTCCAGAAGTTCGGACTGATCTTTGACTTTTTAAGGTGTCACCATTTATTTCAACAGGAGCTGCCCCTACCTGCTCTTCTCCCTCTGTGCTGTTGGAGTGCTGCAGACTGCGTAGAGTGGGCGGTGGAGGGGGAGCACACTTGGGTTTGACCAGTCGAGGTCTGTCTCTTTCTGCTTGCTCAGACAGCAGTTTGAAACGGTTCCCCTGAGAGTCTAGACCGACAAGGTGCACATCTGCCGGGCTGTGCTTCAATGTGGGGGATATTAACACTGGTACTTTGTGATTGTGAGTAGGTGCGCTTGTTGAATTTGATAAAGAACTTAAATTAGAAGCCTTAGAAGGAGATGACCAGCTCTGCTGCCGATCTACGCCCACTCCAATGTTCTCTCGTCCCTCTCTAACTCTGGACAAAGTATCAGAGTCGCCCACCTCCCCTCCGACTGCAGGTGTTCTTAGTCCTATTGCAGTACTCCTTGGTAGTAGCTTGGCTTTGGGCCTATCTCTGATTTGAGCGGTCCCCTCATCCAGTCTCTTCAGCAAAGTTTCTGAGGGCCGCGCAGCACCATTTTCTGGCTGAGACGTTGTGGATGCAGTTCTTTCTAGAGGTGGTTTTGCACTGCGGTTCCTAGGTAAAGTCAAGGCCATTCGCTCCAAATCGGGCAGCCCAGCTGACATAGAGGATGTAGAATTAGACCTGGGAAAGGGTTTAGGCCCTCCTACTAGGCTAGTCCCCTCTTCTGATGATGTGGGCTTCCCTGTCCTTAATCCCAGGGTCTTTTTAATAAGTCTAGGAGTAAAAAATCCTGCTAAACCACTCCAACTGCTAACACTGGAAATGTGCGAATTAAGCCCTGCCCCAGAGGGTTTCTGTCCAAAAGCAGCACCACAGCAGCGGGACTGCGTTGGTTCAACATGGGAGTGAGAAGGAGAGGCTGAGAAGCCACTGAGACTGTCCGACTGGGGCAGGGGAGGAGGAGCACCAAAATCAGCTGTGGGCTCATATTTCTTATGAGGCTGAGTCTCCATTTCTCTGAAAGAACTGCTCCTTTTAGGTGGGGTAGGAAGGTTCTGTTGTAGCTGAGATGATGGGGAGGAGGAGACAGTTTTTTTCCTGATAAAAGAGCTAAAAAATCCTCCTTTGCGATCCCGCGTAAATGTGCCAATTTCTGGTCCATCCTCCAAGAGGTTGTTGGGAGACTTGTCCCTAGGTTGCTGTTTTCTTGGTAAAGCTGGAGAGCTGCTTCCTCTACCATCACTTCCCAAAATGGCAGAGCCCCACCCTGTAACACAAAGCATACATTCAGTTTAGTAATTTGAAAGCTCTTCAAAAGAACATTTAATAGATGCTGACAAATAAAAGTAAAGAAGTACCTATACATATAAAATTGCTACATCACTTGCTTTATCATATACATATACTTAAAATGGACATACAGGTGCTTCTGAATATTGCGTGTGCGTGTATGTATGTGTAAATATAAACTTGACACTTCAATGATTATTTGGGGGACATTTTGTAAAAAAAAAATGAACGTACATTTCCTGAATGAACGTACAACTAAGCACCATGGAGTATCTTTCAAACTAATCATGAAGATGTTTTGAAAATGTTAAACAAGGATTTTTCTTTGTTTTCTTGTTTATTGAAAATATCTCTTAAATCATCATAGTAAATTTGGTTAGTTGGTGAGCCATTTATAGATAATATTCATGGGTTTCAGCTTCCTTTTTAATGGCAACATTTTGATGACTTTTGACCATTCGAAAGATTAAATATTTAGTTTTGAATTGTTCATATTCATGGCAACACTGCAAATTTTGCATTATCATTTTCATAGTTTATCTGAAACCCATGGATATGTGCAGAAATGAGAAATTACATACAGGTTAACTGTTGATAAATATATTCAAGCAAAAGAAAAAAAAAAGTATAAATGCATGCACGCACACAAACAATAAAAAAAACACAAACAAAACATAGAATTCAAATTTAATAGTGTGGTTATTCAAGTGATATTCATTAGGCAAAATATAAAGCACACACAAAAACAAATCCAATAATTAAATAACATAAATAACTTTACATTCCCTAAAATGTTATTTATTTTTTAAACGTTCTATGATGGGGTGAAAACTAATATTTCTGATCATCTACATCTACCTAATGTTTGTTTTATTATATTTATTTATATATATATATATATATATATACACACACACACACATACATACACACATACACACACACACACACACATATATATACATACATACACACACACATGGGACATTAAGGGAATATGACGGCTCTTCTCTTCAAACGGCGAGCTTGCCGACGCTGCAGAGTTGTCTCTGAATCTGTAGACTCATAGCGGCTGGGGGAGACCATGTGTTTTTCTGTACCTGAGTGGCCTTGGATGCTGAGGTCAGGTCGCCCATCAAGTCCACTCTCTATGTTTTCTTTGTTCTCTGCATGTTTGAGTGTTCGAGATTTTGATGGTAGCAATGGCATGTTGTGACCAAACGTTTGTAGTGGTCCACAATGACCAGAGGAGGCAGTCTTACAGAGCTCCTCTGCAACTTCTACATCAGACATAAATGTACTAAATGTAAGTAAATTAACACATTACTGTGTGAAAATGCAACAGTGCAATCAAATAATAATAAATACCTTCAGAGATGCTAGAATCATGAAACATTGTTTCAAAAGCTTGATGCGTTTCTGCAAAAGAAGGCCTGTCCAATGGACTCCACTGCCAGCCTAAAAAGTAATAGAGAGCGTTCCATTAAACCATGTGGTAACATTCAAGGTGTTTTTGTACTTATATAAACTAATGGACTCACAAGCTCGCATAAGTTCGTAGACTTTAGGTGGGCATCCTTCTGGCTGTTCCATGCGATAACCTTTCTCCAGGAGGTCATACACCTGAGACAGATCAATCCCTGGGTATGGTGACATGCCGTAAGTAGCAATTTCCCAAAGTAGCACACCAAATGCTGTAAAGGAAAAACACATATGTTAATTAAGAAAAAACACTTAGTCCATTAAATGTATCTTTATTAGCGAACAAAAGCTAACCCCAGACGTCAGATTTGATAGAGAAGGTGTTGTAGGCCAGGCTTTCTGGTGCAGTCCATTTAATTGGAAACTTTGCGCCAGCATGAGCAGTGTAGGTGTCACCAGTCATCAATCTGCTCAGGCCAAAGTCGGCAACCTTTACAATGTGATTCTCACCCACAAGACAGTTTCTTGCAGCAAGATCTCTGAAGAATCCAAAAAAAAAAAAAAAAGTTAAGTTAAAAGAAAAATAAGACATATTGGGTAAAACACATAGAAGACATTTTACCTGTGAATAAAATTCTTCTTTTCCAGGTACTCCATGGCAGAGGAGATCTGTGTAGCCATGTAAAGTAGCACCACAGCATTAACTTCATCCTTGTCACATTCTCTTAAGTAGTCGAGCAGATTCCCATGTGGCATGTACTCTGTGACAATGTAGAATGGAGGTTCCAAAGTACACACACCTGCTCAAAAATACACAGGTGTCAAAATAATAGAACAATCCATCAATAAACAATGAATGTAAACTGTAATCGTGATGAATACTGACCAAGAAGTTGAACAAGGTTTGGATGTTTAACCTCCTTCATAACAGCTGCTTCTTTAAGAAACTCTTCAACTTCCATGGTGTCTTCCTGTCATGGTAAATAAATAAAATAAAGTCCACGCCAACAGCATTTTTATATTTATATTTTATATATATATATTTTTATATGATCATTTAAACCTGTAAGATTAATGTCTGCCTGTAGGTGGCAATATGCTACCAATAAATATGAATAATTTCAAAGGGGGGGATGTAAATGATTATAAGTTGAATTGTTCACTTGGGATCAACAAAAAAATAAATGAAAATAACAAAAAAGATAATTATTAACCTTTAGTGTTTTGACTGCAACTGTGAGGTTGTACTTCTTCCACACACCGACATACACTTCTCCATACTGGCCTCCGCCTAGCTTGTGCTTCATGGTGATGTCTGTTCGCTCCATCTCCCACTTATCATGAATGGGAGACACTCCGTATACTGTAGGCTTGTTACATTTGGGCGCAGGGTAGTGCAGTGTGGTGACTAGGCCATCAGCTACAGTGGAGTGATGATGGACAAGCTCAGCCAGGGTGGCAAACCGGCTCTCAGACGTCACATATACCTACAATTAGAGCATATGAAACAATATTTAGAGGAAAAAAAAATCAGTCAATAGAGTGTCCATAGAGTTTCTGACTTTAACCTTTCCATCAGATGCAGTGTTGATGCGGTAGTGGTAGACTCTCCCCTCATAGCGAAGAGAAATGGAGAGCTGTCCGGGACTGCTCTCACTCTCTCGGACAAGGAAACTGCCGTTGATTAGCGATGATAACAGATACTCAGCGGCACTACGAGACACAGGCCCGTGGTACCAGCTGTGCTTCTCCAGACTGTTGACAGGGGTGATGTAGTTGGATGGCACCCAACCTTGGCCATTCTTTGAGCGCACTTCACTCCATTCACCATTCTGGTTGTAGCCCAGCACTCGCAGCTTCTCACCTGAGCATAGACAAAAAAATCAAAGGATTGTGCCACCGGTAAACTTAAATGTCCTTCAGCAGTTTATACATGTTATACCTGTAAACATCAAGCTATCACAATGCATTACATAAAGAAACCAAACGCACAGTGGGACAGCTCAGTGAGTCATGGTTTAGACACGACCCATGGAAACTACATGAAAAACAAACAGAGCTGGGTGAACCAGGATAAGGAGGGCCAACCCAGGCATGTAGTAACTGGTACCTTGACTGACTGACGTCAGTGATGAGCAGCAGCAATACAATGAGCAGGAAACTGAGGGAAGGTAGATCTCTACAGTTATATTAGACCCATTCTGAGTTTCGTAATTAAGGGATATTCAAAGTGTTGACTGTTCATTTCAGTCAAAAAATGCCTAACAAAAATAAATTAATGTAATGTCAACAGCATATTCAGGTACACTAAACAGATATTTAAAAGCTATAGCTTCCAACAAAGCAATAAATTAAAAAAAAAAAAAAAAAGGTAAACGCTCATTGGACATTTGTTCCACAAAACTCGAAATGAATGAACTGAAAACAAAACTGAGATTAATGATTATTATGTGCGTAAAATATGGAGGTATAGGAGACATATTTTAAATGACCATGATGTATGAAAGGGGTTTCTTACCTTTAGTGATGCTCAGTGTGTTGTCGCCGCTGGCAACAAAGTCATAAAGTGCTACAAAGAGATTGGGGTCGCTCTCCGCTGCCCCCAGGAGATTCTCTTTGGAGCTCCATCGCACAGCTTCAGTCAGAGCTGCAGAGTCAAGGCCAAACGGTCGGTGGAGCACTTCTGGAGAGAAAAGTGGAGAGAAAATAAATAACATCTTCAGATTGTCACAAGTGCAACAATGCAACAGTGTTACACTTGAGGTCAAATCTATGTACCCGTTTGTCCAGCTACATCGTTCAGACTGCATCCAGTTTTTAGATTAGGGGCACTGAAATTGGCCCACTCTTCCTCAAAACTGCTGTTTGCCTGTAGGCACCTTAAAAGCATCACTTCAATGTTCTAATGTGGTTAGCAGCACAGCTACACAGATAAGCTGTGCCTAGAGTCCTGGTCAATGCACTGTGGAAGTGGAGAGCTGCTGGCTTATAGACCAATAGCTACAAGAAGGAGGGGCTAAAATATGACAACAATGAAAGAAACTCTCCCCAAACATTGTGGTAACTACACAACACACCCACACACACGTGCACACACACACGCACAGACACACACACAACTACATGTACATGCGCCAGCTGCTGCCAAAGACACTGATTGCATGTCTGAACAACTGTAGTGGGAGACAGCATTAGCAAAGGAGAACAAAACTTAGATTGTACAATGCACTCACATTGGTCACAGCAGTCTACTGTCTCAACTTAAATACATAAAAGCTAAACTACAAAACCAGTACCATTAAAATTACCCAAACCACAATTTGGGGGTCTTAACATAAATACATAAAACATTCTCACCTTTGTTCTGCAGCAGCATGCACTGCATAGCAGCACTGGCTGTGACCTGGCTAAGCCAAAGTTCCCAATACATCCTCAGACAAATAACTATCCAACTATGTATGAAAAGGCTTTTTAAAATCTGCCATAAGTGTTTGCTCTGTGTAGTTTTACCAAATGTGGTAAATAAACTGTTGTTCTTCGCAACTAAGAAAATTAACTAAAAATAAAAGTGAAAAGATATAGAAAACATTCCAAATTTGAACTCCCTAAACTTCTTCAGTCAAGAATTTGAAAATCCCACGCAATGGTCCAAGCGACTTCTGGAGAGCCATCACAGCCATGGTCAGAGTTCTGTGTAAAAAATGAGCAGGAGCAAGTCCCAGAGCACATGTGTGAAAGGGGAGGAGACCTGACATAAGCCTAAGGACAGCAGGGACACAGTCTGGTGAAAGATGAGATGAATGTGAATGTGTGGCTGTGGCCTACAGCAGATGGCAGTCCTCTGGGAGGACAGGTCTTATTGACCACCGTTTTCTTGTAATCAGGCTACAACTGTTTGAGCCAACTGCCAGAGCAGCTCAGATCACATTTCTGCATATCACACCCACGTCAGGAGAATGTCACAATGTCGCAGTGATTTTATGCCAAAGGTCTCAGGGTATTGTGTAAATTAAAATGACTTTAAGTCACTGTAATTAGGCACCTCATTTGTTAATTTCATAATTGTAAAATAATCATCAACTATTTTGGTAAATATTTGACTCGTCAAAAACATTGCATGATGAAAGAAAAGTTTTTCTTGCAGAGCAGTATTTTTCACAAAACAGTTACTCAGAGGGCTCATACACCAACTTGAAAATCGGAGGTCTGAACTCTGCTCGGATCCGCGCACAGTCTTTGTGTTCAATGACAGACTGTGCACAGTGGTTTAAGCTGAGCTTTGGGTTAGTTAGTGTTGGGCAAATGCTCTAACCATTGAGTCACTGTGTGCCACCCCAAATCTAATGGCCAATCTTTAGTTGCGAGGACTTGGCGAGGCCTGTACGCTGAAATCTTTGATTGAGGGAGCAGTTGGTCTGCAGAGGGCATGTTGTGTACTGCCTCCAGCAAGCGCTCTGTGACAGTGCAGCACATGTGAGCAAGAAACTGGGCCTTTGTGCCATGTAGATAGAGGGCATTCAACGCTCAACCCCACAACAGCTGGGAAAAGGTGACCGTGGCACATGCTGAAGCAAAACTACTGCAGCTGTCATCAAGAGATTCTGTCAGCCAACCTAAGCAAACCAAGTGCCCCAGAAGAAGATACTGCTCACCACAACACACAACTACAAGCCTGAGGATGAGGCTCTCCATCAGTGGCAGCAGACACAGAAGGCAGAGCAAGATAAACTAAAGATGTGATGTTCATGTTAGGGATGGGATGATATAAGATATCGTTAATCGTGATTAAAAAAACGGTCCTTGATAAATCGTTTGTGGCAATTTTTCATAATCGTGATCGTCGCACACAATTATAATCGTCTTTACGGCACCAGACTGCCTCATGTTTCTGGTTTCAATACAACGTTTAGATGCTAGTTTTGGTGTTGGCATTGTTTGACAAACTTGACCTGAAAATATTCATCGTAAGTGACATAAACTACTGAATGCAGATTGTGTTGTGTGTAGCGTTAGCTAAACAGCATTTTACAGACACACACCTACAATCATGTCAATAGCAGAATAAACCACGCTTACCGATCGAGAACAGCGTCCAGTCCATCCAAAACTAAGCTCCTCTCCTCCCGAGTCCACAGTCATCTTCACTCTTTGACACGAACCGCTCCGGGTCCGGGATGCTTCTAGTTTAACTTGTACAAACATCCACAGTGTCCTCAATCGCGTACTTTCTGTGTTTTGTCCGTTTCATCATGTTTAGAAGCAAAACAGCGCCTAGAATGCGCGCGCATTACGCACGCTTCATTTACTCGGTAAGGTCCGTCTGTTTACGGAAAATCTCGGCATGTCACACACGTGCTCCGCTGCTCAATGGCTGTAAGGAGAAAACATCACTAAACGTGTGTGATGTGATTGGTTGATTTTATACGAGGGAGAGTGGGGCGTAAACTTTCAATCATCTGTAGCACTGATTCGCTGTTTGCGGCTCCAGTGATCCACAACCTCCACCTTATTGGACAACACTGGTATCAATCAGAAGCTAACACGTGTGTTTATCACTGAGAAACAAAGGCCGTGTCCCAATTAGTCACATGAACCGTTCGATGTACTGTTCGAAGTGCAGGTCGAAGTACCCGCCCGACATAAGGGCACTTTGGTGAATTTTTGGTGAATTGAGACACGGCCAAAGTTGGTGGTGTCTTAAGTTTATTATGCCTGAAATCGACCAAAGAAATGCAAAAAAGTGACGGACCAGACTTTGCGCGTGGAATGGATCCAACTTATTTTGTGGACATGATTTCTTTACTGGATTATATTCTCCGAACGAATGAGACTAACTTTATGGAATATGTTGATGTTTGACAGAATCAGAGCCTCAAAGGTGAGTGAAGTCCAAATCTGCATTTTTGGCTTTTCTGTAAAAACATCTTTCCTGTCAGCACTGTGGTGATTCCAGGTGAAAATTGTTTGCATAAACAAAAAGACGCTGTAGCTTTCATTTGATGTGTAGAATGTTTGCGTGGGTGACACAGAAGTACATGTACATTCCTGTAGAGTTGTAAAGTAGGCCCAGGCCGTCGGAACTTTTAGAAATGAATAATTTATGGCGATAATATCGTCAATCGCGATTATTTTGGACACGATAATCGCGGGTCTAAATTTTGAGGCTGCACTATTAATGACGGCTGCAGGTGCTCGGCTTTAGTATTATTGGAAATGATTATCCATGTGCAGTCAGAAGTTGACCTTTAGAAGATTATTAAACTCATTTGTATCTCATATAAACAAGAGGCTTTGCTTGAGCAGTATTTCTCTATTTTATTTCTTTATTACACCACCTTTGTAATCTGTAAAGAGCACAGAGTGGTGGTGAAATGGAGATGATAACTCTTCTTGCGAGAGCATCACCTGTTCATTCATGCCGAAGCCAACAGCATTAAGGTTCGGTCTCACAACTGATGCAACCCTCAATGACTAAGACATTCCATAGACACGAACTGATGGAAAAGCTTGTGAATGGCCTCTGCCCCACCTCCAGACATTTAGTCCCTGGTAATGGGCTCTCATGAGTGCTTCTTCAGAATTCTTCTGGCAACTAAAGTCATGCTCAAATCACTTTGACTGTGTCAATCGAGTGTGAAGTCAGTAAAGGCTTCCGGCTCAGGCTGCTGGATAATGGAAACATTTAAATCATGGTTATTATGTACTGCCAATTGTCAACCTGTAGAGGCAGACATTTAGAGTTATTATCATTGTTATTAATGTATCATGCTAAAGCCACTGCAGATTAGACAAGAGGTTGCTCCACGTTTTGAGGGGCAGAAGGAGTGCACTTATCATTTAGTAAAGATCATTTCAATACATTTTCAATTGCTCTGTTTTTCTTATTGAATGTAGTAATAATTGTTGCAAAGGGGTTATGCAAAATTGATTGAATATTATCATCGGCTGCCCTATTTCACACAAAAAATTGCAAGAGATTAAAAAAATGCTTTAAGTTTTTCTCTCCCTCTCTCACTTTTTTTTCTTTAATAGAATAGACGTTTATAGGATAATACCCCCCAAAATATGTATTTCTGTCAAATAATCACCTACCCCAAGCAAGCACAGAACGAGACTGAAAGACCCATCAGACTGGGAAGACAAACACTAAATAAATAGCGCTGTACACTACAGCAGGAAACTACGCAAGACGCAAAGATCCATGAGGATTTTGCAATAAAGGCTCATCATGACACAAGAGATGAGGAAACTGACCGCTGCTCAAAGGAATACTACAGACATACAGGTGAATGATGGGACACTCCTCAACACAGAGCTGGTTTACTTTAGATTCAAACCCAAGGCTAATCCAACTGTCTGATGAGCTGGTGTGCGTTTGTGTTTGCGTGCGTGCGTGCGCGTGTGTGTGAGGGGGTTAAGCTGGCCTGGGGTGTAAATTTAAGCTGCTTTACAATGACTCAGTGTAATCATCAGACTGAAGCCCAAAGATTTTATCTCTATAATGTCCTAGATAACCAGACAGAACAGCAGTCAATTAACTTTTATTTAAGTAATATTATCTATTGTACATACACTGCAATATCTGGTTTATTAGTCAATTTGACTAATAGACAACTAGATTACAGAGTTTATTAGTAGTAAATACACAAAGGGCTTTACAGAGACATCAGCACCACAGGGTGCCTCATCCTGATGAGGATATTAAAAAAAAACTGGACTGCCTGTAGTGACCAACCAGTCTCTTTAGTTTCTACACAAAGATAACTACCAAGAAAGCTTTAGCAATTTGTAGTTAATATGCAATTGAGTCCAATCAATAAAGCCATCTCTGCAGTGGAAATGCAAGCATCTCAGAGACCAATGCCACACAAGTCTGGCACTGGCATCATTCTGCTCTTACTGCACCACATGTAACGCCACCACAGGAGCTTTTGGTTGAGCACATTTTAAGGGTGAGGTCTACAGACAGTGCACCCACCTGCACAGTCAGTTGTTGAGGGTGCACATTAATCCTGGCCTTTAATAAAGGAAAAGCCCAGGCTAAAGTCTTAGCATTAGTTGATTAGAAAGTCGATTTAGGGAATTTTCATGCCAGTGGGAGGCACTGTAATTATCAACATTTTATAGTGCCTTTGTTTAAAAAAGCAAAAAGTTTATATGACAATACTTTATATAAAAATCTCTCAATACATAATGGCTGAGTACATTATGTCAAAAATGTGCTTTGTTAGGTTAATGTGGCACTCCTCATGGTTTTGCGTCTCGCTTCAACAGGAGCTGTGCCATGGCTCCTCCTGGTGGTTAGGTGCCGTCTCTAGGATAACTGACTATGCATTCAGTTCACCATTATCACCACCATTAGTATCAAAATCTAGATAAATGGTGTTACGTTTCATCACATGATAAACAAACTCCATGGCTTATATTGCCAAACACAGGGCACAGTTAAGTTGATGTGTCTTTAATCTCATTTACCTGAAAGTGCAAATCGGCTTATGTTCTTGGATCAGTGTCTCTCTTTAAGCAACATTAAGAGCTTCAGCATCTATGAGAGTACAGCTGACTGCTGTTGCCAAAATCACACTTATCTTTTGATCTGCCCCAATTCTGATGATTGTCTGATTATCTTAAAAACTGCTTCTGTGTCACTATCTCTGTAAAATAATATAGCCATAATAATTTTAAATGGTAAAAATGAACACTGCAAAAATCTGTAGGCCTAAACTGACAAAACAATTTGACATTGACAAACCTGCTGCACCATCTAGTGACAAAACAAACCATTTTATGAGGTGACCATCTGTGTCATACTAAGCTAGCTTAAATTTATTTGTGAATTGTTTTATAGATACAGCAGAATACAGAACAGAAACAGTATAAACATTCAGACACCAAACAATAAAAAAAGAGAAGAGAAAAAAAGAGAAGCGATACCGCGGCAAACTAGAGCTGACTTGTCATGATTTTTCTTTGTCTTGGAATAAAGAATGCAGCAGTAATAGTAGCAGATATGAATACAATATTTGTTAATATAAACAATCATATACTCAACCACAGTATATTAGGACAAATCAACATTGCTATTTCAATTGTATAATATACTCTCAATCAATAAGAGCTGAAACAAGTCATGATTAATGTTCTTCAGACATTCATTGAAACAACACCCTCTAAACATAACTACCTAAATGTATTATTCACACAAGTTCTTGAGCTCCCCATCACATCTCAAGATTGTGTAAATACTGTTAAGTATTCATGGGTTTTTGGGAAAAGTCCTTCAAATGTTGCATAAAAGAGAAAGTTGAAACCCATGTATACCCATAGCAAGCCTGTCAATGCAACATGTAAAAACAGACAGAAAAAAGCAGGCATGTGCGGGCAGACATCCCACCATCTCTGTCATCTATTGAAGATGTTTTGCAAAGTTGACTCGATAACAGGAATGCAAAGGCAACACCAGGCATACAACAGCAAGGCAATAGTTGCATTTCCTTTGCCACAATGCAGCCTTGGGGTTTGGGAGCACATACTGTATACACTGTCAGACAGAGGATGCAAGTGGGCATATAAAATATTGTAATGTATTTGGTTGATTCTATAGTGAGTTAATAGGGTGGAAATGCTACACAATCACCCAAGGCAAGTGTTGTTGCTCACCAAAGCATGGTGAGCAGCAACACTTGCCTTGGCTATAATACAAACGGAACTATGGCTTCCTTCCTTTAAAAATCCCTGTCTTCCATTTTGGAGCATCTAACACAATACTTGTAAAATTAGAACAAAAAGAACATGATGTTAACATTTACTCAAGTACACATTTGAAAAATGATTAAGTGATTAACTGATAGGATGCAACTTTAAATTTGGTTGGACTTTCCGGGTAGGTTGTCAAGAGATGAGGACTGTGTTAGCAGCTGTTAATCAGCAGTAAAACACCATGGTAAACACACATCAAAATAGACTCCAAATCGACAAATCACGGCCGTTCACTTACCTGAATGAAATGTGAAGACATTGATCCCTGGATCTAGTACAGTGCACACAGCAGACCTGCCCGGAGGTGTCCCGGTGTTACTGCCGGGATCTCTGGGTCTCCTCCCGACACCGCTGCTCCGGCTCCCTCTTCCCTGGTGCGGCTGGGACGTGTGGGGCTGCGGTGGCAGCCCGGTCGAGGTGCTCTCGCCGACCCGGCCTACCTGCTGTCCCATCCCGAGAGATAATGTAAAAACAAAGTGCAAATACCCGTTCTGCCTCTGCTTCACATTCCCCCAAAGTAAAGCGGCCTGGCCCAAACAGTCTTGCCGATGATCCCCTCCCCAGTCTCTTCACAGGGCTAACCAGTGCGGCTACCTCGTTAGCCTATTAGCCTGTTAGCAGTTCAGAGTGAAACCCACCCACCCTTCCCCTGACAATAAAAGCACAAAGTTTGGGTGGGACTCTTGTTGATTCAATTTGTATAATCCCGACGCTGCTGGAGAATTTCTGAACGGTGCCACGCGAGTCCTATTCCCACAAAAGTGAACCTTTAGCAGGGTTTTGGCGTTGTCCGGCCACTACGCGCCCCCTCTGCCGCCGCCATCTTTACCGCAGAGCAGGAGATGTGTAGCACACAGGAGGGGGGGGCTCCACATCCTCCTCCTCCTCCGCTGTGTACCCTCTGCACATGGATCTATCCATGCAAGGGAAGGGACACTACTGGTACACTTATTAGAGAAAATGTTAAAATTTACATTTGAAATCAATGCAACTTTGTATTGTTTGAAACATTTATTTTTTCCATAGTAATATTAATCCACAGTTAATTTAAATTACTTTATGGCAGAACAGATAAATAAATAGTAGCTTCAAAAATGCAAAGTATTTAGATCTACAGTCTACATCATTAAGACATATGAAACCAATACATATAGCTCACCACAAAACTTAATGAGAAAATGTTATCACAATCCTGATGTGTCCTGGGATTTGTGGATATGTGGTCCTTTAGTAATTAATACACTGCCACCCTGTGGTCATTTGTTTTCAAAAAGAAAATGTAAGTGAAGGTCTTCTTTCACAATTCAGTTGACGGCTTAAGACAACAATGAATTTCAGAAACACTTTATATTGATACATTATTTACCTTTATATGGAAAGTTCCTTGTTCACGAAAGTCCATACAGCATTAGTTACAAAATTCTTTGACCAAATGTAGTCAATGTTAAAGCTAATACTATTACAGTCTTTTCACTGTAAATAACAATTTTCTGAATAATACTTCAAATTAATGTTTGCATTTAGCTGCCTTTTCATTATTGTAAACACAAGAAAAGGTTGCACCATTTATGCGTTTACACATTATGGGTTTCTAGCATTTATACATAAATTAAGTCCTAAAAAAATCTCTAGTTAGATTTTTTTTAACTGTAACTTAAAACAAAGTAAAGCTGTTGATATTTTAGTAAAACCTTTAACACACTTGATTGGTAAGTGTCTATACATACATTCATTGATTATTCATTATTAATTTCTTGTGTGTTACTCTTACATGATTGTTTTACTGTAAGAAAGGCTGGCTGGTATTTACTCAAGAATCCTCAGGGGCAGCAATCCAAACACAGATTTTAGTCTGCAATTGTAACTCTCTCGCAGTTCCAGGATCGTGGCTTTAATAACTCGAAGAAGGAGGGCTGTGAGACAAAACAACTACCAGGGTAAATCATTGTATTATAATTAGATTACATGCATGACAACAAGACAACTGACCTCTTTTAAGGGGCAGTTGATTTGGGCATACCACTCCTGAGAGTACAGACAGATAATGACACCCTGGCCCAAAAACAGGGATGTCCACATGATGATGTTCCAGATGGGTCCTTTTCTTTGGTCATGAAGAATAAAGTTAAACATCACTATAAAATGATATGAAAGAAAAGAACAATGCAAGTGATAAGTTTTACTGAATACTATATCGTTTTACATGATTTTCCCATTTCTTACTTCCAAAACACATGAAGAGGCAAAACAGTACTGGATAGAAGAAGCCAAAGCAGACAGCAAGGATGTACTCATGGACCACAGCAGACACTGTGAACACAAAAAGCATGGCTCCAGCTCGAAAACGTTTCTGTGACATCTGAAAAAAAAAAAAAAAAAAAAAACACACACAAAACATGTAAGAAAGTTAGATTTTCTTAATTTTAAGGATCCACCACCTGCTTGTCTCTACAGACATGTTACTCCTTTGCCTGAAGTGTTTCACAATTTAATATTAATGTTGTGTATCTCCCAATGGAAACAAGACTGTGGCACCGCCAAGCTGAGTTACAGGTCAGGAAGACTAAGTTCAAGGGTTTTTGAGCAATAAAAATATCTGTAATTGAATAAATGCAGCAGCAAGATCAATAAAAATGTAATGCCATTCTGTGAAACATCCTAAGAAAAGCTATAATATCTCCACGACAACAAGCAGGTGGCAGAACCACCACCAGAAAAGTTGCATAGTGTACCTTTGGACGTTGCATAGTTTATTTAAATATTTATTCAGCAATTAATATTTTGACCCAAATATCTGGAAACAAATCTACTACTGACCCACAGAAAGTCACGATACACATAGTAGTAAAGCCAGTCATGGACCACCACGTTCCATGTGCGATAGTAATTGGCAAAAGAGGTTGAATTCCACCAGTCCTAGGACACAAAACAAAGGGGATTATGCAAAATTATAACATAAAAAGTGTGAACTCATTTCTGATGGCAATATGCACCTTGTAAAACATTCTGTCAGCAAAACAAAGCATTTCAGCAAAAGCATTCAGCCAGCAATGAAGGAAGGCAAAGAATCCCAAGAACAGAACCAACACTCCTGCAAAAGATTACCTCCAGAAGTTAAGTTTATGTTATTTAACAAATCAGAAGAAGAAGAAAAAAAAAAAAAGAAGTTTAAATAAATAAAAAAAAATATATATATATATATATATATTTATATATATATACATACATATACACACACACACACACACATTATATATCTCACTTCAGATAATGTCACTGTACCTGGCAGGATTGAGTTGAAGACACACAGAACCATGGCCCGCAGGTCAAAGGACTGTAGACTGATGCTGCGAAATTGAGGGATGCAGAGCCGTACAAACACATAATAGGCATAAAACAGACTGCCCAGAACCTGTTGATAAACAAATTAACATTATACCATGCATACATCAGGGATAATGTTATATTGTACCTGAAGAAACTTTGTGGCCACGTAGCCCCATCTTATCATTGGGTTTCTTAAGAGAAATGTGGTTGGATTTAAACAGTTATTAGCTATTTTATCAATGGTATTCATAGCAATATTAGTAATTGTTACCTGGGATAGTTGTCTCGATAAATAAGAGTTGGAGCAAATAAAAAATAAAGGTAATTAGAAACCTGAAGGACCTGTGGGTTGAGGCCTATTAAAACACATATGTGGTTAGTATAAAAAGGTACAAGGTTGTTCATTAAACGAACATATTATAAAGCAACATACTCCCTTTGTCCTTGGTCCAAGCTAACACTTTTGGCACATTTTCTCTAACAAAAGAATGGGCTTTCATTATCAACCGGACCTGCAATTCAGACAAATTATAAAGTAAGATACAAGCATCTGTATTTTGAAAGCAATTGTACAAGCCAAGTGAGCTACCTGTTCTAAGATAATGATGAAGCGGGATGCGGGTGGCAGATTGTTGATCACAACAACATAAGCAGGCAAAAATCCCAGACCCAAAGCCTGGTAAAGTAAATACATAGAACCAAACAGCACACTACAGAGCCTGGAGTAACTGTTAGAATCAGTCTGACTCTGGGACCAAAAATAGAACAGAGTGTATGGCACCACGAGGACAGACAGGAACATGCAAATCCATGTGCAGACTACCAAAGGAAACTGTCCAAACGCATAGACAAGCAGGTCAAAATCCAGAACCAGTCTAGGAGAAGAGAAGAGACTCATAACACAATATTTGTAGCATTTTGAATTTTGAAGCTAAAAAGTCAACTCAACCGCACCTGCCTTCATCCAAGAAATCCACCACTAAAGTGCTGAGGATGAAGAGAATGAGCAGAGCAATGAACATGTGGTAAATGGTCCTAATGTGGTTGACCTCAAACAATTCACTGAAAAGCAAATTAACAAAGATCACGTATCATGTTTTTAATTTCCCTAAATCAGAGGTTATAGCTGCACAATGTAACTTTTCTGGTGGGAGGTCTACAATCTGCTTGGTGCTCCATGGAGATGTTATTGCTTTGCCTGGTATGTTTCACAGTATGGCATTAAAGTCATACATTTTTTATTTAATCAAATTACAGGTGTTTTACTACTAGAAATTACCTTGCCTGATGGAGTTACTTGCTCGCCTCTATGGAGGCAGACAAATGTAATGCTATACTGTGCAACATTTCCAGCAAACCTCTCCATGGAGAAAAGCAAGTGGCGTTACATAGTGCACCATTAAACGGATTTGATGAAAACACTTCAACCAAACTCACTCTAGAAGAGACCTCCGACTCACAAACAGTTTTTCTTGACCATGAGGGGGGCGAAAATGTCTGAAAGCAGTAGAATAAAATAAACATGATTAACATGAAGATAAATTGATACGGACATGACCTTTAGCAGTACCGTAGTTTGTTCCTCTCCTTGTCTGAGAGGGGTGGGGAGAATACTGCAGATACTGGCGCAGGCTCCAGGCTAGCAGATTCTTCAATGAGACTGTCCATAAAGTCATTGACATGACTGTCAAACTGACGCATCAGGTCACTCTTCAAGAACTGGGACGCACAAAAATGAGTTATTCACAGATCCCAAAGATAAACAAGGAGTGGAATGAGATAAGCAAAGATTAAAATGTTATAAAACTAATAGATGCTATTGCTTTCATTTTGTTTATTGTTTTATAAGCACAGAGAGGCTTATACAACACACATGGTAACAGTTCCTTAAAATGGCTAATCATAAACCAACTTTATGTCCATTGATTCTGTGACAAAATAAAATAGACCCAGACTCTAAATAGAATAAGACTCATTGGTATAAAAAAAAAAAAAAAAATACTCATTACCTCAGCCCTTCTTTTTAGTTGTAGTTTTTTGCTTATTACATGTTCCACTTCAATTTTTCCTATGTGCAAAAAACAAAAACAACAAAACACAAATAAAAAGTCAGTAGTTAGTGTTATGACACTGAGTACCATGCTTTGACACACCTATATTTATAGTGACACAGGTTGCCAAGTTACTTGATACTCAATGTGATAATGACCATAAAAATGAACAGCAGTGACAGAACATTGACTTTCAACTTGAGAAAGACGACACCTAAATTGCTTGTCCTATAGTAATTGAAGATGCTAGGTTTATACTTTGATAAAGCTTATAAAGTTCATCAGCTAAATCTGAACTGCAAATAGAATGTTCTTACCATTAGTTTTTAAGTAGTTTTCACCATTTTGTGGGTGTTCTGTTTGAGGTCCATCATCCACAGTGTCACTGAGGTCAGGGAGAAGTGGCATTTTAGGAATGGCTCGACAGCGGGACCGAAGACCACCTTCTTCCTCAGTGTCCATCCTAAGTCAGACCCTGGGAATAAATAAATGATGGATAATGGCACCTATTATAATCTTGACCGAGGGTAAAGACGGGGAATCTCGGTGATACACAATGCAAACACTGCCAGTCAAATGAGGCTCACATGACACGAGCACACGTTACCACCAGGATGTATGTCACTTGTCTGCTCGACATGACATTTGAAACTCGGACTTTGACAGGCTGTCCTCTAAATCACTCTGCTTGCCCGATTCTGTCGCTTAAATTGCAGAGATTCTTAGTGACTAGTTCAATTTACATCTCAACATATAAACAACTTGTTTGCGCCTCTCAGTAGCCATCAAGCGAACATGACTGGTGGTGGTGCTGATAGGTACACAATTTATAACACACAGCCTACTTACTTCCTCGGGTTTTCTTTGTCGTTGTTGTCTGGACTAAAATGTGCGTCTGTTCGGGGTGATCGTGTGCGAAGCGTCTCTAAAATCTTGAGCAGAGGCATCAGTGTGAGAGCAGCACACCTTCTCCATTGTATAAAACTGAGGCGAGCACGCGCTTCGCTCTGATTGGCTCAGTGTCTCTCTTCCTTTTGACGTCACTGCAGCACATTGGACTGAGTGGTTTTCAAGACTCACTCATCAACTTTGCTCTATTGTGTCTAGTCCACGACACGGTCAATACAGACTATTGTATTTTTTTATTTATTTTTTTTTCACAATAGGTATCTTACTTAGTGTTATTGTTTAAACAAATGTAATGGAACTACTGCCACTTGTTTCTTTCTTCTTTGCATTTCATAAGAGCCACTGAGTTCACAGTCAAATAGGGCATTGAGGAGTTTCCATGATGCTAGTGCCTTGGATATTCCCATAAATTCTGCAGGCTGTTTAATTAGCTTTGCTTCAGTCAATTACTCTGAGGACTTTGGAGCTTTGTGCATCTTACTGAATTGCCCAGTCCCTGTTTCCTTCATGCTGATGCTATGGTGGCCACACAAACCTGGGAACTCAAACTGCTTCTGTGTTTTCCTAAAGTTCTAAAAAGGGTCTAAAGGTCTAGCATGTGGGTTTAATTTTGGACCTTTGTCTATGTCTACTTGCCTGAGTCACTGTAAAATGTTTTATATAATTTTATTGCATCTAATATAGTAACATCCATCAAGTAGCATGATAATGACATTAATTAATTATCTAAATGGCTTGAAATAACATTCAGACAACAAAACAGCAACATGTTTTGAATGCATAGTCCTAAATAAATAAATAAAAATATATAGAAACAGGACAAAGGTCACAGAAAACACAGAGGACCTACATCAACAGTAATATCAGTAACATTAAATAGTGCTTTGCTCATTTCAAAACCAACATCTCTGACAGGAAGTAACTCCATATCACCCTGATGAAACTCCCCTGATGTGCTCCCCACTGTCCTCACTGCCAACTCAACCTAAAAAGAAAAAAAAGAGAGTTGGGGGAAAAAAAAAATGAATATAAAAGTATTACACAAGTATTTCTTAGTACCTCACAGCCACTGCTGTTCTCAGTGATAAAGTGAGAACTTATTTCTTGGCCAGTGTTTCCGAGGACATGAAAGGCCCAGTTTAATGAATTAGTCGTGCCACCAAAAGACTGCAGATTTGTGATACAGCTGACAGTCATGCGCTGAAAGGATCTGTGACTGTGCAACCGCAGAAATCTCAGCTGCACAACATCCAGTCCTGCATATTCAAACTGTTAACAGAAATATATTGTGTCAAATACAGAGATACACGCAATTAAACAAGGTGCTAATGATGCTAAGTTACTTTGATTCCACCATTTTGTTGACTTAACCAGCTGACAGATCTGTTTGTAGACAACTTCTCTGGCTCCCATTGCATGTTTTTCTGCAAGTCCAACAAACCAATAAAATAATACAATGTGTTAAAACCTTCAAAACAAACACTCTCAGTATTTTACCTGTCGCTTTAAAGGGTCTAAGCATGTTGCTCCTCCAGCAGTGAAGTTGCAAAACACTTTCAAAGCATCATATGGACAGCCATGGTTTGGGTCCATGAAATAATAACCTAAAAATAAATGCATTATTTATCCGCTGTACTAGTATGTTCTTAAATGACTCATTATCACCATCAGTCAGATGCGGCTGTGTGATTCCTAATTCTTGGCAGGTTGTAGCTGGATTGTCTTCACTACCCAGTGGCCAAATGAAGGATTGATCATTTAGTTGTGATTTCTTGGGTCGTCGTCTGTGAGACTTTAAAGATGAAGAAAGAGATAGGTAAATGCAGTACCAAAGGAATTGACACTCATGATAGCGCCACTTGTACCAACCTTTTGATGACCTTCAGTCACAGCTTCCTCTGTGGATCTTGTTTTGGGATTCATTCCAGGCCCTTGTTTTGGTTTTGACTTTTTCAGGGGTCTTTGAGTCAACTTGTAATTTCCATGAACTCCAGGTTTTCCCTGTTAAGCATTTGACATAATTAAGATTCCTTGCATTTCAACTAAGTCAATTACAAAATACACACAAAAGAACAGTTTTAATCCAGTCACATCTTACAGGAGGTCCACGCATTCCCTTTAGGCCTTTTGGTCCTTTGCTTCCCTCAGTACCCTTTAGTCCCTGTAACATACACCAGTATGTAAAAAAAAAAAAATGGTATGAATGACAAATTAACATTTATTATGTAGAATTAAACAGTAGCAATGAAACCTGACCTTGTTTCCACGTTGTCCCTTAATTAGTAAGAGAAAAGAAATAAAGACTGATTGAAGAACTATACCATACATGATTTACATATCTAAAACATTAAAATGAAACATACAGGATGCCCTAGGAGTCCTGGTTGTCCTGGAGGACCACCTGGCCCTGTGTCCCCCTGTGAGCACATGAGACATTGAATGCCTTCAGGCTTATACGCTGTTACTATGACCAACAAATAAAAATCACCTTATTCCCCTTTTGACCCTTTGGACCCTTTACCCCCTCTGTACCAGGATATCCCTGTGGTGTAGATAGTAGATATTAGTAAAATGTTTCAGCAAGAGATACCGCACCACATTTTTTACTTACTTTGAGCCCCTGAGGACCAATGGGCCCTGGTAACCCAGTGCCACCTGTTCTGCCCTGTGGGCAAACAATGAAAACAAAGAAAGAGAACAAAAAATCCTGTAACTGCAATTCAACCCATTCTTCATACCAATCACACACAGACATTCAATAATTCCTGCTAGTTACAAACGTAGGCTGAAAAACTGCTGCCATTGTGCTACCATTTACAATTATACCCCACATTTTCTCACCTTTGCACCTTTCACTTTAATTTTTCCTTTTTCACCTCTAAGTCCAGGGAGGCCCTATAATCAAATGAGTTTGACTGAGATTAGGATAAACAAACAGTATGCAAATCAGCCACTGACCTAAAACATGGAAACTTACTTTTGGGCCCTTTGGTCCTGGAAGTCCCTGGTCTCCAACTGGTCCATTTTGACCCTGAATAGCATATTTAATCATTATAAGTGCACAATTTTTTTTATCTCTCCTTCCATAAAGATTATGAATAATTTTCTACCTTAAACCCTTGACCACCAGTGTTTCCAGAAATTCCAGGTAACCCAGGTTTGCCCTAACATCACAAAAAGTATTGAAAAATAAGTAAAACTTTCATATCAAATATCGATTTTTACTGCTAAACAATGATGATTTATTAATATTTTATAACAACTGTATTTTGTGACAAAAATTGTTTGTTTTATGGTCATTTTCCCCAGGGGGTCAAAATTAGTATTAGTGTGCCAATGGTCCAATCTAATATGCTATCTTATATGCTGCATATAAAGTTTATCTGCAATGGCATTTATGATTAAATCTTTTTAATTATTGTATTGGATACTACAGAACTCAGCAGTCCTTCGTGAGCCAACTCAAACCCCATGAAGGGCCAAGTTTTGGACACCCCAGCTCTAGTTGTGCAAACGCACTTTTGCAGAACCCACAATGCCATATGAACTCTTTCTTCATGCTGTAAGAGTACATAGACAAACTAGGTTTCCTCCTTTAAATAAAGCTGATTTGATTATAAAGAATAGAGCCCACCATGATTCCAGGCACGCCGGTTGTACCATGGGGACCTCTGAAGCCAATGTCCCCCTAAAAAGATGCAAGGACTTAAGGACTATGTATACAACCAAAACCATGAAGATTTGGGTCCTCTCTTACAGGATCACCTTCATTACCCTCAACACCGAGTAAACCATTAATACCAGCCGGACCCTGAGAGCACAAACATTACAATGTCAAAATTAGTATTAATATTGATCATGGCTGGACGTCTTCAACAGACAATAAGATACTTGCTGGTTTCCCACGTTGTCCAGTTGATCCGCGTCTCCCCTGTGGCCCCGCAGGTCCCTGGAAAACAATAAAAAATAACAAACGATGTTTTACATTTAAGTGACAATCTGCTAAACTGTTTCTTTACAGAAAAAAAATATGAATTTAATAGTAACTGACAACAAAGGTCAGGGATGAAAAGTGAAATTCCTTTTTTCCTGGGGAGATAAAAACTGTCCAGTGGTTATAGGGCCATGAAATTTAAATTTGGTCCTTTGATATCTGTCATGTTTTACTTCAGTTTTTTCTATATTGAATAAAGAAATTAAAACCATAATAATAATATGTGGGTAACGACAGTGACACTTGGAGACTGGGAAGAATGGCCTCCCTGATCTGTACCCGAGTGGTGTTTTGTTATTGGACTTCTGTGCTAGCCACAGTTTGTCCATAAGGAACACCATGTTGAAACTCGATGATCGACTTTGTTGTCGTGTGTCTTGTGAGCTCCGGCCGTGTGTTTTGGACACTCGGGTGAAGAGAGGGGCAGCGCTGTCAGCTGATCACCACCTGGTCATGAGTTGGATCCGCTGGCGGAGGAGGAAGCCGGATAGACCTGGCAGGACTAAGCGTATCATGAGGGTCCGTTGAGAACATCTGGCGGAACCCTCTGTCAGGGGGGTCTTCAATTTGCACCTCCAGGAGAGCTTCTTCCTGATCCCGGGGGAGGCTGGGGACATGGACTCTGAGTGGGCCATGTTCTTCACCTCTATTGTCGATGCGGCTGCTCGTAGCTGTGGTCGTAAGGTCTGCGGTGCTTGTCGCAGTGGCAACTCCTGAATCCAGCGGTGGACACCGGAAGTAAGGGATGCCGTCAGACTGAAGAAGGAGTCCTATTGAGCCTTGTTGGCTTGTGGGACTCCTGAGGCAGCTGACGAGTACCGGCGGGCCAAACGTGCTGCGGCTCGTGCAGTTGCAGAGGCAAAAACTCAGGGTTGGAAGGACTTCGGGGAGGCCATGGAGGAGGACAATTGGACGGCCTCAAACAAATTCTGGCAAACCGTCCGGTGCCTCAGGAGGGGGAAATAGTGCTTCACCAACACTGTTTAAAGTGCGAGTGGAGAACTGCTGACCTCAACTGGGGATGTTGTCGGGCGGTGGAACGAATACTTTGAGGATCTCCTCAATCCTACTGTCACATCTTCCAAGGAGGAAGCAGAGACTGGGGACCTGGAGGCGGACTTGTCCATCACCCTGGCTGAAGTCACTGAGGTGGTTGGCAAGCTTCTTGGTGGCAAGGTTCTGGGGTTGGATGAGAGCCGTCCCGAGTACCTCAAGCCTGGATGTTGTGGGGCTGTCTTGGCTGACACGTCTCTACAATATTGCGTGGCGGTCGGGGACAGTAGGGTGTGGTGGTCCCTCTGTATAAGAAGGGGGACCGGAGGGTGTGTTCCAATTACAGGGGAATCACACTCTTCAGCCTTCACATTAAGGTCTATTCCAGGGTGCTGGAGAGGAGAATCCAACCGATAGTCGAACCTCAGATTCAGGAGGAGCAGTCTGGTTTTCGTCCCAGTCGTGGAACACTGGACCAGCTCTACACTCTCCATTGGGTGCATGAGGGAGTTTGCCCAATCAGTCCACATGTGTTTTGTGGATCTGAAGAAAGCATTCGACTGTGTCCCTCGTGGTGTCCTTTGGGGGGTGCTCCAGAAGTATGGGGTCCAGGGCCCTTTGCTAAGGGATGTCCGTTCCCTGTATGACCGGAGCAGAAGCTGTGTTCGCATTGCCAGCAGTAAGTCAGACCAAATTTACCGGTGCATGTTGGACTCCACCAGGGCTGCCCTTTATCACCGGTTCTGTTCATTATATTTATGGGTAGAATTTCTAGGCGCAGTCAGGGGCCGGAGGGGGTCTGGTTCGGGAACCACAGGATCTCATCTCTGCTGTTTGCAGATGATGTTGTCCTGATGGCTTCATCAAGCCAGGACCTGCAGCAGGCACTGGGGCGGTTTGCATCTAAGTGTGAAGCGGCTGGGATAAGAATTAGCTCTTCCAAATCTGAGGCCATGGTTCTCGTCCGGAAAAAGGTGGTTTGCCCTCTCTGGGTGGGTGGTGAGCCCTTGCCTCAAGTGGAGGAGTTCAAGTATCTCGTGGTCTTGTTCACAAGTGAGGGAAGGATGGAAAGCGAGATTGACAGGCGGATCTGTGCAGCGTCTGCAGTGATGCGGTCGCTGTATCGGACCGTCATGGTGATGAAGGAGCTGAGTCGAAAGGCAAATCTCTCGATTTATCGGTCAATCTATGTTCCTACCCTCACCTATGGTCATGAGCTCTGGGTAATAACTAAAAGGACAAGATCGCAGATACATTTTGTACTACTACAAAATGAGTTTCCTCCGCAGGGTGGCTGGGCGCATCCTTAGAGATAGGGTGAGGAGCACAGTCACGCGGGAGGAGCTTGGAGTAGAGTCCCTGCTCCTACATGTCGAGAGGAACCAACTGAGGTGGCTTGGGCATCTGCTCAGGATGCCTCCTGGACGCCTCCCTAGAGAGGTGTTCTGGGCATGTCCCACCAGGAGGAGGCCCAGGGAAGACCCAGGACACGCTGGAGGGACTATGTCTCTCGGCTGACCTGGGAACACCTTGGGGTCCCACTGGAGGAGCTAGAGGACGTGTCTAGGGTGAGGGAAGTCTGGGAGTCCCTTTTTAGACTGCTGCCCCCGCGACCCGGCCCAGATAAGCGGAAGATGGCTAATGGATGGATGGATGGATAATAATATGACATAAGTGCTTTTCATAAATGATTGCGCATCATGCAATATCCAATAAACATTTGAAAAAAATTGTACATATTGTCTGAGAGAACTCACAAGTTTTCCTTTAACCCCTTTCTTTCCTTTCCTTCCAGGCTGCCCTGTATTCCCCTTTAGAAGACAAACACTGTTGTAATTAACCAGATCACAAAGAGTATTTTACAGAATATGTAAACTGTGCTATTTAATTTTCATATTAAATTAAAAACAATATTTGTTCGCCAAACCTTTGACCCCTGAGATCCTATGATTCCTGAGAGTCCAGGAGGGCCTATGGGTCCAGTATGCCCTTTACCACCTACAGGGCCTTTTAATCCCAATATCCCAAATTTACCCTATCAAGAAACAAACTTCAATTGATAGTACACAATTGTATAGCAAAAAATTGACTTGACAGAATGTAAACAAAACAAACAAAAAACACTCTGTACTATGTTCAAGTGTCTAATTTGTTGTGTTACCAGAGTGCCTTGCTTTCCACACTCTCCTTTTGCTCCTTTTTCTCCTTTAACGCCCTAGACAAAGCAAAAGTCATACACAAAGTGGTCACATCTTCTGATTATCATTAAGTATGGTTATCAGAAGAGTAAGGTTGCAGCGCTTATATTTTCCAACCATGTTGCCTTTTCTGCCAAACAATCCTGGTTTACCCTTCTCCCCATGACTTCCCTGAAGAGTGGCATGAAAGGATAGAGAACATTTAAATTAACCTGGTTGACAGCTGCACCTGCATAATGATGAAACAGTACATACTTTTGATCCAGGCAAACCCTTTTTACCACTAATACCTCTTTCTCCTGGTAATGCCTGCAAAATTATAACATAGTTAGAATTTAATTATAATACAAACCACTTATTGTAATAATTCATACAGGTGGTGATGATCCAATTTGCCCAGAATGGCCCATTGTTCCAATGGGACCCTGAAATTAAAGAAATAGTAACATTTTTACGGATACCTTTATTTGAGAAGATTTTGTCATATTTTGCATATTTATCATAGCACTGTGTAAGTACTTAAGTGGACAGTTGCTCACAGTAAAACCAATGAGTCCTTTTTGTCCTTTGACACCAGGTAATCCAGTATTGCCCCCTGGGCCAAAAATCCCAGAGTTTCCAGTAGGACCTCTCTGACCTCTCTCACCCTATGCAAATGCAAAATCATAACATGACAAGAATTAGTATTTAGATTACCACTATTGTATTTATATTGTAAATCTCACCTTCAACCCAAGTACTCCTTGATTACCTCTTTCACCTGTTACACCTGTATTACCCTGTTGATTAAGCCACTGTACTTTTTACTTTGCAATCATTATAATCAAAAGTATAAAGCATTATATTTAGTAGGTACACCACCACACTTTTTTTTTTAAAGTCACCTGTTTTCCTGGGGGTCCTACCATGCCTAATGGGCCTTGGTTTCCCCTCTCTCCATCTGATCCTTTTGGCCCCTTTTGACCATGGGGCCCAATATTTCCTTTAATACCCTTAATATTACATAAAAAAAAAAAAACACTTTGTTAGCAATGGAACTCAAAGCCAAGCATTCAAAAAAGCATTAGCTGCTTACAAACTCTCCCTTTAGTCCTGTTGGTCCCTCTGGTCCATTCAATCCAGGCAGACCCTGAAATGTTTAAAGTGTTCCAGTTCCATACAATAAAAGAATAATAATAAAACAATAATGTGAATATTACGAATGTATGAATGTTACATGAAATGCATGCCCGTTATCGTCACTGATTAATCTACCTCCTCACCATCGACACCAGAAACTCCTTTATGTCCAACAGCTCCAATGAATCCCTGAGTAAGTGGACAAAGGAAAACCATATTTAGCTAACTGTTGAAGAAGGCATTTGTATATTCTAGAGAGTATGTAAAACTGAAGTTTCATACTTTATCTCCTTTCCCCCCCGATAGTCCAGGTGACCCTTGAGGTCCATCTTTTCCCTAAATACACAAGTTTAATTTCTTTGTATTTGTACCATACATTGGTCCATTTTATTTACAACTCACTTACTGGGTTTCCTTTTATCCCATTCGGCCCTGCTCGGCCTTTCAGGCCCTGTTCCCCTAAGGCACCTCGGGGCCCAACCTCACCCATTGCTCCAGTATTCCCCAGCACTCCCTCAAGGTGTTAATAAGTATGATTAATGTGTATGTACAGCTGAATAAAAGGCATGATGTTTTATTAGTCTACATAACAGAACATTCTTACATTCAGTCCTTGTAGTCCTTGAGGGCCAGGCACGCCCATCTTCCCCTATAACACATACAGACATGAATGCACAGTATTCTACATGCGAGTGCACATAAAGGGACAGATATAGAATAAGAACACTCACAGGTGAACCTTCTTTTCCTGGTGAACCTTTTTCACCTTTTGTACCCTTTGAAAAATGAATGATTGAGTGATCTGATCATGTATAAAAAGACAACAAATTAAAAATCTGTAAAACTCACCTTCAGTCCATCACTTCCTATGAGACCTCTGGAGCCTTGTTTGCCTTTAATTCCCTAAAACAAAATCACAGCAATCACCTTTTCTGTTTCTTCAGGTGTAGTGTTGTAGATAACATAGTTACTTACTCTGATGCCTGGTTGTCCAAGGGCCCCCTTATTTCCTACACTGCCAGATTCACCCTGTTGGACAAGGGTATAATGTTTTTAATTGTATCACTGTGACCCTGTAAATTACACACATAATAAATATGTACTCACATTGTTTCCTACAGACCCCTGAAGACCAGGAGATCCAGTTTTTCCCACGAGTCCCTGAGAAGAATTGAATAGGTAACTGACAGGGTAGACAAAGTAAAAACGCTTCATTTAGATGGACCTACTTTTGCACCTGGTGGTCCATGGTCCCCATTTAAACCATCAGTACCAGGGGAGCCCTACGTAACAGTACAGCAGGTATTTATTTATACAGACAGCATAATCATCATGACTAATTTGAACAAAAACTTTATGCACACCAAAGTGTATTAATTGTTCAGATAGTTCTGATCTCTAAATGTGTACTGGGTAATGCAATGTAATAATAATCCTACTTGGGATCCAATAGTTCCTTCCAGTCCTTTGTTTCCTGGATGGCCTTCTTTGCCCTGAGAAATAATAAATATAAGCAAATAAATGCAATACAATAAAATTCATCATAATTGTAAATATTTATAAAAAACAAAACAAAACAATATAATAAAACCTAACTTAATTATATACAGTGCAAACCTTTAAGCCTTTAGATCCAATCTCTCCCCTGATGCCAGTTTTCCCCTAGATAATATAATAAAACAATAACATACATGTTATACATAAAGTAAATCCTACGATATTGATTTTGTTCATCGTCACTCATTAATAACATATACAAAGTTCTACAACAATCTTTAAAGATTTTTGATTCAATAACAATTATACTTATACATACAATATGTACAATATAGACAGAAACCTTAATACCAGGCTCTCCTTCAGGACCTCGGTCTCCAGATTTTCCCATCTCTCCCTAAAGAAGACAGAACAGTATTACTTATTACAGGTTTAGATCCCATGAAAATTTAAATATTATTTCACTCACAATTGGACCAGGCACCCCAGTAAACCCTGATCGACCCTCTCTTCCCTTGACAATAAAAACAGTGGTTATGAAATGTTGATTGTTTAAGTGCTCGTCACTATGTGGTTAGGTTCCATCACTTGCCTGTTTTCATGTATGTCTTATTGCTTTGCCTGAAATACTCCACAGTATACTATGGTATTAATTAAAACAAATTATCTTGCATTTATTCAACTATGTGTTTCTATTGCTCAAAAATACTTTGCACGCATAACATGTATTCTTCTGTCAGGGTCACCTCTCTATAGATGACCTGTAATTTGGCTTGGTTGGGTCACCTGCATGTCTCCATGGAGATATTTTAATTGCCATACTGTGAAGGTAAACAACACAATCTCCATGGAGACAAGAACGTGGCAGACTCTCCACCAGAAAAGTAACATAGTGCACCTTTACGTTTAAACTTCACAAACAGTTGTGGGAGAAATAAGAGATATGGTCCTTCCTATTTTCCAGAGACATTCTCTTTACATTTATGTAAACAGGCAAACATCACAGGAATCATACACTGAACAACAGATTAGCAACAAACATACAGGTCACTTACCTTATCACCTCGAGGCCCATTCAGTCCTTGAAAACCTGTCAGCCCTCTATCTCCCTGTAGAAGCATATTGCAAAATGTATATGCAATAAACAAAAACAATATATTACTTCACTGACTGAATGTGATTTACCTTTAGTCCATCTGTCCCTTGTTTTCCTTGCTCTCCAATTCCTCCATCCAGCCCCTAAGAAAGCAGAACTGGTTAAAGAAGCCTCCGTCATGCATATAGAACCAAGAACCTTTATCTCACAGTGGGTCCAGGAAGTCCTGTTGGTCCAACTTGCCCCTGAAGACCCTCGAGTCCTGATGGTCCTCGAGCTCCTTTCTGTCCGACTTTGCCTGGAGGCCCCAGAGGCCCCTGCAGTTATAAGAAATATGCATGCATATAAAAGAATGACAACACTGTTGAGTGATTATGAAATTACAGATACGAAATGGGATTTACCATGTCACCCTTAAGACCCAAACCGCCCTTTTCCCCTTTTGTGGCATCAGGCCCCTGAAATGAAAACACAGAAAATCCTTGATACTTTGATACCTTGATTATGCAGTCTACAGTGTCAGGGCACATTGGAGATCTGGAGATTGCGCACAACTTTAATCTGAGCTTGAAAATAATATTGTCATAAATCTTACGGGATCACCTGAGGGTCCATGTTTCCCAGGATTTCCGTTTGCTCCCTGAAGTGAGACAGAAATGAACCATTAAGCTGCACAGACCAACAACGGAGTGAATTTGCTTGATCCTATTTTGGTTCACTCCTTACAATCAGGCCTGGAGGTCCTGGTTCACCAATGTCCCCTTCGTTACCTAAGACGCCCTAAAGTACACACACCATATTTAGTGACTTTTTAGTGATTTCTTTTTACATTTATGTATTCATGATGAACTCACTGGGTCTCCTTTGGGCCCAGCTGGTCCAGTAAGCCCTGGTGGCCCCTGTTTTTCAAAAGTCTTGATGATTATGTATCCCAGTTCATACAGTAACTGGTTGCATCAGACAACAGTCATGTGAACTCAAATATATCGTAAATTGTGTACCTGCGGACCATGTATTCCAGGAATGCCATTGACCCCATCAGGACCCACATCCCCCTGAGAAAATATTTGTTTTTATGTAATAAATACAAGTTAAAATATATATCTACACACCTGTATTCAGTTTTATCATTGTTTGAGAGATCTGCAAACAGTATCACCTTTGGTCCAAGAGTTCCTCCAAGACCCAACGTACCCTGCTGACCCTGGCAATGCCAATTGGATTAGCAGGTCTGTTAAATAAGTAAAATAATTTATACTGTATACTTACCCTTGTCCCCTTCACACCGGTAACACCCTTTTCTCCTTTGAGGCCTATTTTTCCCTAAAACATTGTTGGTTATTGGTCTTGTAAAGTATCATTTTACCTATGAACAGCTTAAGTGAGGAACTTACAGGTGAACCAGGAGGTCCAGCATCACCTGGAAATCCAGCACCGCCCTAAAACAGAAAGATGCGTGAGACTGAATCTATTCAGCAGCTATGTACATTTTTATTTTAACTACACTTACAACAGGTCCTGGTGGGCCAGGGAAACCATAACGACCCGTGGCTCCAGGAAAACCCTATCAGAGGTTGAAATTGTTTGTCATTGTTTTGAAATGCCATTATGAAGTCGTTGTTACTTACTGTATAACCTGAGATACCAGTGATGCCAAGTTTCCCTTTATCCCCCTATTAACAACAAATACTGATGATAATATTACTTATACTTAATAAATACTTCATAAATGCATTGGCATCTATACATAGGAAATCAAACCTTTTGTCCTTTTACTCCTCTATTTCCTTGAAGTCCCACCTCTCCTTGATAACCCTCAAACAAAAACAAGGAAATAACTCAAAAGACAAAGGTCAACACTAATGAAATGTATGGGTCTCACTTTAAAGTATATGACATTTAAACTCAAGCCAGTCTTACCCATTCACCCAGATCCCCTTTAGAGCCTGACTCTCCACTGAAACCTTTGGCTCCCTGCAGACACACCAGCACATATATATATTGTTATATATATGGGAATAATGCAATAGTGCACCATAGACGCACCTTCTCCCCCAATAAGCCTGCAGGACTTGGGTCACCAATTTTTCCTTGAGTCCCTTCTGCTCCTGGATGGCCTTGTGGACCGGGAAAACCAGGTGGCCCTATTTTACCCTGAGGTACAATGTAAAGTTAGGTCAGTGTAGTTTCATTATTTATAGATTAATTAAATGAACCCAGCTTACAATAACTCCTTGACTGCCTTTTTTGCCCTGTTTGCCAGTGATTCCAGGAGGTCCCTAAAAATAATAAGATATTTCTTTCTGAGCAATGCAATTTTTAGTAATAATGTATAATTGTAATGTTCAAGTCTCAGTTACAGCTGGTCCGTCATCTCCAGGAGGTCCAAGTGTTCCCTGAGAACCTTTGACTTTCTTCACAGGAAGTAAAATATTTATTAGTCATTTGTAATTAGTGAAGTAAATTTTTTTTTTTATATATATATATAATCACCTACCGGCCATGATGAAACAAATTTATTGTAGAATTCAGTTTTCTGTAAATAACATCTACAGTTACATACAATTTAAATAATATTATTATTTATATTATTATTATTATTTTTATTATATATATATATATATATATATATATATATATATATATATATATATATATATATATATATATATATATATATATATATATATATACATACATATATATATAAAATAATAATAATTATTATTATAGAAAAAAAATATAATATTATGTATCTGTATCATGTATATACCTTAAAAGTTTCCCATTCTTCTTCAGAGGTTTTAACCACAACTATAGCAGGCATTCCAGGAGGACCAATAGGACCCCTGTATCCTGTCTGGCCTGTCCTGCCCATGACGCCTTCATACCCCTAAAGATAACATCAGTCACATTACATTACAGCTCCATTTCATGGTCCTAAATTTCACCAAACAGCTTTTGGTCAAGAATTACTATAAAAGCTACAAACACAAGGTTAGTGATATACCAAAAGATAAATATAACATTTCTTAGAGCCTGAATTTTATAAGGATTAAGAGTCTCCTTCAACCTACCCACCAATAAGTCAGTTGATGGGTAAAAGTGAGCACAGAGCAGCATTAAAACAGAGAAGAACTGAATTATGACATTACATTACATCAAGCACATCTCTCACGCTACACATCACCTATTGTATTGTATTTCCTTATTTTCTAATATTTGGTACTTTATTTAATTAGTACCAAATATTTGGTACCATATTTAATTGACTTATTTCTATTCTATTTTGGGTTTATTACTAAAACTGCTTTATACGGCAAAGAAACTTGTTCATCAATTCATGTATCTATAAATATTGGCCAGTATTACCACACCAGTACTCTCTATGTATGGCACCATCAGGCACACAAAAATAAAATACAATGTAACAAACCTTTTCACCTTTTAGTCCAGGATCCCCTGGTAATCCAGGTAATCCTGGATGTCCCTAGGAAGACACAAAATAAGATTTTAGATGACAATTTAAAATCAACAAATCAACACAGCACAGTGCATGTTCTGCATTCTGACCAGCAGAGGGTGACTCTCAAGCACCTAAAATAATACTTTTACTTTCACTTTGTCAATAATTTATCTGCATAAAAACAGAGCACATTCAGTGTGTCATCAGTCACCACAATACAACTGCACTCCATCAGCTGTCCTAAGGTTCAACATAATTACAACATAAATGAGCACAAAACAGAAACAGAGTGACAATAGTAAGTTTAAAATGCCAAAGAAAAAACAACAAATTTGTTGGTGTTATTTGTTTGTAATAAAAGTAATATAAGTGAACTGACCTAAAGCTGTAAAATATATTGTTTTTATATTCATTCAAATTTCTTATTTTGATTTACAAATTATTTTGCTCCTTTCAGTTCAACATGTGCATCTGTGGGCAGCAGGTGCCACTCGTAGTAGTGGATTAGTGGATAGGAGTTGTAGTGCATTTCAGATGTTTGTAGGTTTAAACTAAGGTGTAAACAGGGTGAGCAGGCTGAGCAAGAGGATATTTAAGTTTTAGTGTGTTTGTAGAAGAATTGATATTACTTAAATAATTGCGGGGTTTGCAATTTGCTAACTGCAACTCTTTATTAACTCTATTTTTTTCTTTGCTTGTGATTATGTTTTTCTTATGGAAATCTTTACTTACAGTGTTTTATCTAATTTGTACTTTATCATATAGACTGGGTACTGGTATGCAGACCTTTAGTCCCAGTTTCTTAACTAACTTCAATTCAAGTTCAAGTTCTTCAGTTCAATTATATCTAATACATTTGACCTAAAGATCCAGGTACACCTTCATCTTTTGTCCACTGTCTGATGCATATTATACAAACTGTTTATCCTATGTCCCAAGAAATATTTTGGCCTTGTGCTCCTTTAATGGATTTAAACTGGTTTTCTGATTCATGTAATTCTTATCTATGTGGTATAAATATGCAATATGTACTGACAATGACACAGCTTAGAGCAAGGTGATGCTCGGTCAAGGACAGGTAGCTCTTTACAATTGTGCACAACTGCTTTAATAAATCACTCTTTGAATCAAGACAACTTGTCAGTTCATTTTATTCTTTAGTTGTTTTCTTGTAGAAATTCTACAACAGCAGTACTATAGCCCATTAGGGTTCTTTATTTCAGGTAGCAAATGTCAATTTTGTCCCAATCAATAAAAAACAGATTTAGGATCAAACCCCTGAAAATTCTGTAGGCATCTAACGGACTTTAAATTTTAAGACAGCTTCATTGTCTCTTCAGACAAACCTGCACATCAGGGCTATAGTTAAGTGAGCCCCATTTATACTTCTGTCCTGGTTTTCCTGAACTATCTATGGTCCATCATAGTGTCCCCACTTATTTACTATTCAACGCACTGTCCCAGCATTAACTTATTTTCCTCTCTATACATCTAAGGTTAGTTATGTTGTGAATGAAAAGTGGCTCACCTGCTGACCTCGGAGTCCTATTCTTGAGCCTAGACGATTGTCAACATTGATTAATTTACTTGCTCTCTGTTGAGATGATTCATCCTCAGAAAGCTCACGCTGTTTCTCCATCTCAGGTTTTTGCCCTTCAGTAGGAACCTGTTGTAATGATGTAAACTTTGTTTCTGAAAAGGTACTTTTTGATTGTTCATTAAACTCAACAATATTGTCCTTATTTCGTCCTTTGCTTGGAGGTGGGGACTTTGCTTTTCCTGCTGCAGAAAACGTGGTAACACTGGACGATTCTAATGTAGCTCCTTTGATCAAACTTTTTATTTCGACTGGTTGAAGAGCATTAATCATTACATTTCTTTTTTCTTCTGTAATGGTTCCTAGTGGTTCCTCGAAAAGTTTGTGCACTTGTCTCAAAGGTTCAGTAGGTGTAATTATATATGAAAAAGTAGAGCTGGTTGTGAATGGAGCCTTTGTACTCAAAGGTTTTTCGACCCGTCCAAACACCTCAGGTGGGTTCTTCTCAAATAAATATTGGCTAGGACATGTTGGTTTTTCATGGGCTTTGTGATTTAGGTCTGTCCCTTGGTCGACAAGGATGTCATCATTTAATTTGTCCTCAATTTCAGAAATGCAATTAGACTGGTCTTCATCAGATCCTAAAAATATTTGCTCAGAAGAACTGACTTGATGTAAGCTGCCTGAGGAGCTTTCAATGGTAGATCCAACTGTTGGTTGATCCTCAATAACCTGGGAACAGGTTAGATTAGGTTAGGCTAGATCTCATTCAAATAAATCTCAAGGTACTACAATTAACAAAAACACATGGAAATAGCCTACATTTACTTTGTCTCCATTAACTACATAAAGAAAGGTTTATCACTCATACCATATTTTTGTCACTGGGGGCTGAGGTGTCCTCAATGTGACTTTCTGAAGCTTTGTGCTCTCCAGAGATGAAGGTCATCTGGTGCAGAGTGCCCTAAACAAAATAATAATAATATTATTATATATTAATAATTGTATTAATGATATTATTAAACATTATTAATAATATTATTAAACAATATTAAAAATAATATTGTTAAAACTATTCTAAACTACTAAACAATTTCGTGAGTTGTGGTGCCCCCATTTACCAAAGGGGGGCGCCAGAGTAATTGTAAAGAATTCTACAGGCTGCAAACATTTCCAGCAATTGCAAAGATAAAATTGTTTTGAATAGGTACTCACTTTGTTACAATAAAGTGAATGGTAGTTTTAAAACTAGTATTTAAACTACTACAACCCTGCAATGCACATACAATGAAGTAAATGTGGCCATATAAGTCTATCATTTGTAGTTGATAATACTGCATTTTATCTTGGTTGGTTGTGAATCGATAATAATTTGATAAAGTAACCAATGAGTCGATTAAAGCAACTGAATATATTGTACATTTAAAAACACTAATGCAAACAGCTGAGGACGACGTAAGAAAATATTTATTTATATTGTTAATTTCCAATAGCCTAGATAAATATATGTAAATTATTATTTACACAGATCTTGCCATTTCTTAAAGTCTATTAGTGCGGTTGTATAGATATGAAAGAAAGAAACTTACACAGAAGAGGAAGACCAAAGCAGATCCCCGCATGGTTCTGTTCTCTAGGCAGTTTGTTTGTGTTTGTGGTGCACCTCACTCACTCATCCTGCAGTGGCACGTGATCCACACCGGCCCACCTCTGAACAGGCCGGACAACAGTTGGCTTTGAAAAAAGGTAGCACAAACCATCTATTTCAGTGGTTTTTGGGGGGTAAAGACACAATAAACTTGCCTTTCCAAATTTTCACATCTGATTTGAATATATATCTGTGTTTAGTGGTTTCCAATACAGAAAACATAGCCTATATATTTGGCATTGAACTTCACACATGACTTTCATTCTCCTGTAAAAACTGAAGCCCAGCTGAGGAATGTGACAAGAATCAGAGGAGCAGAGATTACTGAGGAAAGGGGGTAAGTGGGGTCAATATTTAGGTTAACATTATGGCCAGGATGAGTATGTAGGTTATGGATTTACTTTCAAAAATATCTTTTAAACATGAGAAAACAGAGCTCCCCTTTTTAGCATGCATTTGCAATAAGACTGTGGTCAAGATTTTATGCACAAACATAGCTCTGACAAGTTCATCTACTTCATGACTGTTCTTTTTGTAGTGATGTTACCATCATAAAACAACTGATATCCTCCCGATGGTTCAATAATTATATTGTCATGAACATGCCATCCCAGCATATACATACACATGATCCAGAAGTGAGGGAGAACCTTTAAATATTGCTAAGCTCCAGAAGGCGAGTAAACTTTCCCTCATAGCGACGCTTAACACTTCCATGTAAACAGTTTCACAAAGCTGACACATTCATACAGCATTAGACCATTGTGTCAACAGCCAAAGTCAAGGTTAACACAGGAGCCGTGAGGTAAATCCCAACACACACCAAGAGATGACCATCGGAAAAGAGTGACCATAGAGTACATGTTTCATTTAAATACAAGGACATTTTTATCAATTGTTTTGGTGAAATATGAATTTGAACATCAATACCCCAAACACAAAAGACTGATCTTTAATTATTCTTTCAACAAATACAGTATGTAAACATTATTCTGTCACAGCTGCACAGATTCAAGATGTAAATTCCTATACTTTGAACAAAAATGTAATCCTGGACTTAACCTCTTTGGACAAATGTAGGCAGCATAAAGAGAATGGCACTAGGGCTCTTTGATGGGCCATTGGACTGTATTATAACAATTACTAAATTAAATTATACAACATCTTTTAATATACGTCTTCAAAAGTCTTACTGACAATGTAAGACAAACATAACACACACAGATAAAAATGAACACTTACTGAATGTTCAATGGGTTCTCTGTGTCTGATCATGTCAGATGGCACACACTGTCCACTCACATCTGAAATAATGATGATGATTACCATGCTTGGAGAAAATACTGTGAGTCAGATACATAGTGTCTTTGTACTTCCACTCAGAGGAAAGCATCTGTTATGTTTAAATTTACTTGCATCACGTTTAAAGGACATTTTACTATCATCATTTAAGATGATCACTTGAGAGAAGGCAACACGACCTGGAGAGGACCCAGCTCTATGTACACAAACAAAATGGCTTTAATCAGCAGACACTGACACTAGTAATGGAGAAATAACTATTATCTGTTTTCTTCTTTTAGTTCCAAGTGAGTTTTGTACCATGTATTGTAGCTGTTCCAGACCTTTCTCTGCCAGACCTGCACTTCCTTATTGAATCGGTGACCTTCATATTTTTTATGTATGCACGTCAAATCACAGCTAACATCAGTAATCTCACCCAAAACTCATCCTGAGTATTCTTGTTCTCTTCTTTTAACAACACTAATGTGACACTGTAGTTGTTTCATGTGTTTGATTTGTATCTAAATCTAATACCCAGAATATTTATTCTATAGATTTAGCATACCTCTGAGTACAGTAGTTTAATGCCCTTAAGCCATGTTTATTTGTAAACAGGAAATGCTTGTAATGGCTATTACTGGTTTAAGCCAGAAAACATGGTCAAATTATATTCATTGCTACTTCACTGTCTATGTACAAGACTTAAAAAGAGCATCTAAAGTTACCCAGACAAGACCAGGATTTCCACTACATTCATCAGAACGTTTTCACATGCTACCTCTATCCACAAATGCATTCTAGTCAGAGTCAAGACACCATGAATCATCTCATCATATGTTGTTCAGCTGACAATTTAGAGGTGTATTGCCTACATTGAGCTACTCATGGATCAGATGTAGTCGTATTTGGCAAAATTCTTCCATAAGGACCCTCACAGATGAATGCACATTTACTGTATGTCCACAATGACAGGACCTGTGTCAGACAGACACCAATATGTAGACAGTGGCATTTGACCCTGTCCCTGATGCTACTGTGAATCCTTCTCAGAGCCGTAGTCCACTCCTGAGGCTGCTGAGTACTTCATGCACCTTACCACTTTTACGGTTTTAGCAGCGGTCATCTTCATCTGTGTCACTGAGCAGCTCAGTAGCACTGGTTGGTCCAGCCGGTCCCAAGTGCTTCCTGAAATGTCCATTTGGGACCTGCCACGAGTGTCTGAGCTGTGGAGCTGAGCTTATAGCATTGGCCCGGCCTAGGCTGGTTGCTACTGCAGTCTCAAATGTGAGTGTGTCCTGTCCCTCTGCTGCCTCACCCCTGCTGAGGTCCTGATGAAGTGGGAGATACGGCTCGGATATGTAGCGGTGAGGAGAGGGGTGGCTTGGTCCTGAAACCTGATCCCCGCTTGGTCCCAGTGCTCTGGACTCTTTCTGTGCAGAGGTGTCCATGAGAGCATCCTGAGGCTGGCTGGGCCCCTCAGAGGTGGGTGCTGGTGCAAGGGAGGGCGTGGGGCGACACACCAGAGGGGAGTAGTTGATATAAGGCCGTGGGCGAGATGGAGTCTGGGGCAGCTGTCGTCGATTTCGAGGAGTGCTAGACTCTGAGACAGAGTGGGCAGGACTGCCGGTGGGGTTTACCTATTCACCACACAAGTTACATTTAAGAAGTTAACTTAGTATAGTTATAGTATATAAAGTAAGTAACATTGTCTACAAACCTGTTTCTGTGTAGTGCTGGCTCGCCCCTCACTTGGGGAGCGAGATTGTGGACCTTCACTTGAAGGGTCCCGGCTGCGCTCTTCAGAGTTGCACCGTGAAACATCAGGGGACAATAGGTGTCGCCGCTCCCTAGAACGGCCCCTCTCAGTACTCATGGCTTCTTTGTGGTTGATTCTAGGGCCTAAACAGAGTTAAGATTAAAATAAGTTAATAAAATTATAGTAAATAAAGTTATGTTTTGTGTTGCAGACCTCTGTAACTTCTTTGGCGTGGCTTGTATGTGCTGTCAGGACTAACTCTCTCCAGGGAATGTTGTTCTTGCCACAGACCATTTACACACTGATCACCAATGGTGGAAAAGGACCGTTTCATCAGCTTTGTTTCCGCAGATATCCCAGGCTACAGAGAAGAATACAATTTAAGAAATACACAGTGAGTTCTATGACATCCTCTGGTCATACCGGTGGCTCCACAGCCAGTCTAGGCATGGACGACGCTCTGATGGAGGGTGTGCGCTGAGGGGATCTCAGACCTGCTGGGTCCTGTTTGGCCTGTTGCATTGCATTGTTGTATTCTATAACATTAGGAACCTACAGATAAAAACAAAATAGGAAACATTAGTTTAAGTAACTATTGCTTTAAAACAGTCAGCTCTAGCTGGACAGAAGATTACCAGTGTTTGTAAATGATGGTGATAGTGCAGACGTGGATATGGATGATAAGGGGAGTGATATTCCTCCTCCTCTTCCTCTTTCTTCAGCTCTCTGGAGCAGGAGAGTGGCTGAAGTAACATCTCTTGCGGAGAGATTGGACTGAGAGCTACAAAACCTCCTCTGGTGCTGAGGGTAAATAAAATAATCAGACTTGATGGTCAAAGCCACACCATGGTACTACAGAACAGTTTTCTCCCTATTGAACTGATATCCCTATAAAATACACAACATTTAAATTTACAGAGCAGATCCTGCGCTGTGATGCATGAATGACAGGGACCTGGCATTGCATAGGATTTCTTGAGGCAGAGATGAGGCATCCATACGCTGGAACATTGGAGCATGTTTCTGTAGACACAAAGAAGAGAGTATTATGAAAAATTATTGACACTCGAGTTACTCGAGAAGCAAATTTACAGAACAATTCAAAGGAAGCAAAAAAAGGAACCTGTTCCTCCAGCTGCTGCCGCAGCTTCTTGGCTTTGTTTTGCTTGTAGTAGTCCATAATCATCATGGCAGCATAGATCTTTCCAATTGTCATGTCACTGGCTGGAAAAGCAAGAGCAGTTTAATTTGTACGTCTTTCTTTAGTTCTAAAGCCATTGATGAATGTGTAATCACCTTTGTGAATGGGAACAAGTAGATCTACTGTTTTCTGAGATAAATGAGGCCAGATGACACCAATCTCTTTCTGGAGATCCAGGTCCATCTGGTTTCGGTCTTCACCTCCTACAAATTCACAACAAAGAGCACCTCAAATCTGTCTGGTTTCAGCCCAAAACATAGTACTGTGTCTCACCTCTGGCAATCTTGATCTCCAGTGCGGTGCGGATAAGAGCCATGAGTGTGGAAGTGAAGTGAACTGTCATATCGTCATCCACAGGCATGTTCATCAAGACTAATCTCTGCAACAATTAAAGGAGATTTTTTTTTTTATCCAACACTGGAAAAATAAATCCCCTAACTATGAACAAACACGCACTGAGTCTTTTTTCTATGTCTACACATAGGCATTTATCAACATAATATCTAGTCCAAATAATAAGAAAACACTCACACAGCCCACTGATCTGACAGAGAATTGCAATCATATGCGATGGAGCACACTTGCAGGCTGACAAACTCACAAACAGAACATTGATTGAATAAAACATAGAGGCACATGCAAAGCAGGGTGAAATTTTGAACATGTAGATGTTTAATTACAATTCTGTTAATTTTGGAGCAAAAAGACAAACTCTGGAAGTGATGCCTTCATTCAGAGCAAAACAAGGCCAACCACAGCTGAAGCGCTTGTAAAATACTGAAACATATACTGTTTCAACAGGCAAAACTGCATTATGAGGACCTACAAGCTCCTTTCAACTTTAATGCGTGAGCTGATCATCAGATCTACCTTATATGCCACCTTGGAGGGGCATTTCTTGCCCAGGCCTAGAGGTGGCGACATGTTGGTTAACATCTCATACATGTCAGTGTAATGAATACGACCACTGGGGGTGCCACCGAGCCATAAAGATGAGAATATGGAGGAGAGAAGGGAAAAGGGAGGGAAGAGTGCCAGAGTTCAAAGGAGAAAAATGAAGAGGAGGGGTAGTTTCCCATGAGACGCAGTTGACCACACAGGGCAAAGGGGTAAAAAGAGGAACACAGTTATTTATTTCATTACAGACAGAGGAGAGAGAAGGGTCAAAAACAGGCAGTATTATTTCTATGCTTTACAAACCGCATAGAAATCAGGAATGGAAAACTCTTTGGACAATAAAAACAAAGAACTGAGAGACTCTCTGTGTAAGCTTGGAAATACTGAGACTGTTTTTGTTTGTGCAATGTGACAATGTGAAAGGATCAATTCAAAGTGAAAATGAACTCACCATCCAGAACAGAATTCCCAAAAATGTACATTTCATGTTACACATCTGTTTCGTTGGATGTCTTCTATATGTATTTTAAATTGTGAGAGTCTTCAGTCTTTGAAGGCCTGATCTGATTAACAGACCCCAGGATCAAACAGGGCAGTGAGTGTGCATGAAGCCAAGGACAAGGACAAGATCAGGAAGGATCCCACATGGAAATAGTGAAGAGAAGGGCTTTTGGTTGCATTTGGGGGAACCAAACCTTGCATGCCACCCTGTGGGGGCAGTTCTTTCCAAAGCCCAGAGGAGGTGAGATAGTGCGTACAACTTTGTACATCTCCTTATAGTGGATCCTTCCACTGGAAAGAACACACATGGTTTTAGTTTCCTGCACTTGCATACACTACTTGTTTGTAGTGTATGTTGAGTGTGGTATATATTTAAACTTGAAACTTGTGTTTTTCGGTCATAGATTACAAAGTTTCATTGTTTGGAGGAGTAGAAGTCGTAGAAGGTATCTTTCCTGTCTCTTTTGTGAGTGAGTATTATTTGTGAATAACCTTTTGTATTTCACAATGAAACATTATTGTACTGTAATATTGTTTAAAGTCACTGACCAGGCAGCACGGTCATACTCCCCCCATATACGAACAAACTCGTCTAGGTGATGAGGGCCCAGGATGGAGGAGTCTCTTGTAAGGTACTCAAAGTTATCCATGATCACTGCCACAAATAGGTTCAACATCTGTACAACACATAACATTTGGCTTATTAAGTGATTATACCAGCAGTAGGTTTGTGCTTTGTATTAATTTGAATACCAAGAACGAGCTAAAGAAGATGAAGGAGACAAAATAGAAATATGCAAAGTCCGAGCCGCAGTCTCGTAAAGAGGGGTCCACCTCACACTGCTGACCGGAAAGACAAGACAGCATGATCTCTTGCCAGGACTCCCCTGTGGCACTCCTGTACACAATGTTATTACATATTTAATTTAAAATGCCCATCTAATATTTCACTGTTAAATATAAAAGCAATCAAATGTGTGTTTCCTACCTGAATAGCAGCATCAGGGCACTGGAGAAGGTCTTAAAATTGTTGTGCCGGTTAATATGGGTCTTCTCATTTAGTTTTATGTTCCCGAACACCTGAGCATTACACATAAATCACCTTACTGTGAATACATTTTGTTAAGAATGAATGGCCGGCACTTCGCCTCAGGGGTTTCTGTGTTATTCTTACCTGCATCCCAATAATAGCATAGATGAAGAAGAGCATGGCAATGAGCAGACACACATAGGGCAGAGCCTTGAAGGACTGCACAAAGGTCCAGAGCAGAATACGAATGGTGTAGCCCTGTCTCAACAGTTTAATGAGACGAGCTGCACGAAACAGCTTCAGGAAACTCATGTTGAGCGAATCCTCAAACTGGGAAAATCAGAACAATGTAAAAAAAAACCAACACATTAGCATTCTAAACCTTGCTTACAGGCTCAAAGTTGCTTCACAAATGGTGCATACACATCTATACATATTCTATAAGGTGTGCAGGGTCTTGCAAATTGACACAACAACAGTTTGCACTGGTCACAGCCAACTACCAAGACTATGGATAATGGTTAAGGCTGAAGTTAAGATTTAATGTACTGTCCCTTTGGAATGATTCACACTGATGAGGCCTATTCACAGGTGTTATTGCAGAGCCATTTGAGAAACTGTAGCGTTTTCTCATTAATCCGTGCATATAAAGTTTCATTTTAAAGATATTTTTACCTGAAAGTCTATGATGATCTCTGCGATGCTGCCCAGGACAGTAATAAAGTCAAAGATGTTCCAAGTGTCTTTAAAGTAGTTCTGTTCAAACACAGGGCACAATTTCAGCCATTTTATAACTCAAGCAAAACAGTATATTTAGAATGATCCCTGTGTCTTACTAGAAAACCAAAGGCCAGGATCTTGAGCACACACTCCACAGAGAAGAGCACTGTGAAGGCAGTGTTTAAGTGCTTCAGGACAGCCTCATATGCAGGTGGAGCAGAGTAATACTGTAAAAAAAAGAAAAAGAAACACACAACAGGTTAAAAGGCTGACAGACTGTTACCTTACACTTTTTACTCCATACTGTATATTGCAAAAGCAAACATTCATGAATAAACTGAGACTCAATGATATTAAAAGGCATTTTGTAGCTAGGGAAAAAAACTCTATCATATCAGATACATTGTTGGATGAGAGCCATTATCAGAATAGAAAAAAAATCAGAAATCAGAAAAAGGGTTCATTGAAACTGTCAGTGAACAAAATTCACAAACTAGGAACTTGCTTTGGTGTTATGCTACAACATAAAAAGCTAAGTAATAATAGTAAATCAAAATAATGAAAAAATAAGGGCATGCATTAAAATAGGGCAAAATAAAATAGACTTTGATATACAAATGCAAAACATACAGTATGTGACTATCCCAGGCAGTAGTTTCTCTGTGATGGAATGAGGGCGGGGAACTAAGTGGGTGGGACAGTTCATTCTAAAACATGTTCTTTTGAACCTTTAAAATGTACAGGTGATGAGATTGGCCTTTCCCATCTGGTCCCTTGCAGACATAATCCAGAATTGTGAAAACTCCAATGTCTGCAGCTTGATGGAAGATTCCTCCAGACCCATAAATAGCACCTCAGTCTGCACACCTTTCATCCGTGGCACTATAAACGGAGCCATCCCTCTGGGGGCGGCAGCTGCAGTTAATGAGGTCATGCTAAATAGCAGCCCCTGGACTTTATAGATCAATATTTAATACAGGCTGAGTCACTACGCCTGTGTGAATGTCTGACGGACTGATCAAGTGGGTGAGAAAAGGCCACTGGAAACTTATGGTGATGAGAGAAGGATGGAAAAATGTCGGCTCAAAGGGAAAACAGAGAAAGCAAACATGAGCTTCAGACATGCTAGTCCCTGCACATGTCTGTTGATTGTTGGAAGTGACGCGTCGTCTGCTATTTTAAACTGGCTGTATTAACACTGTGTTCAGAGCAGATCATGAGAAGAGATTTAAGTGTTTGTATAAAGTGAAAGAATCAATGTAAGCAAAACAAATCACATTTATATTTTACCTTCATCATGAGGACAATGGTGTTGAGAGCAATCATAGCCAGAACAGTGTACTCAAAAGATGGTGAAACCACAAAATGCCAAAGGCGGTACTGGAAAGTGTGACGATTCTGGGGCATGTAACGGGTAAGGGGTTTGGCACTGATGGCAAAGTCAATGCAGGCTCTCTGTAGAAAAGAAAACAGCTATTAATTATAATATTTGTATGATATACTTTTTTCCATGAGATCATATTTGTCTCACATTTGGCACAATTACAGTCACAAAACTAAACTAATCCAGATGCTTTGTTCAGCCCCCAAAAAGTGCTAAGTCCAAGTCCTGAGCCTGAGGTCTAAAAGAACTTGTCTGCAACCTCTGCTTAACTAATCATCACACATATTGTTGGCTAATATGTATCCACAATTCAATGTATTAAACGCTTACTTAACAATATTTATTTTTGCAGATTTGAGATCAATATAAAAATTGTTATTGTTCCTTTAACTGTTTGCTCCTCCTAACTGATCATTGTTGTATTTTTACCTCGTTCTTTTCCAGGGTGCACTCCTCCATCATCTTGTCCCCCTGCTCCTGGAAGGTGATGATGATGAGAGCCACAAAGATGTTGACAAAGAAGAACGGAAAGACAACAAAGTAGATGACGTAGAATATGGACATTTCCATTCTGTTGCTGTGACTGGGACCCCTGTCTTCCTCTGTTACATCCACTGAGTGTTGCAGCACCCTGGTAGAGCAGAGATGTAAAGCTTTGATAGTTTTAAGCAAGTGTATATACAAAATGACAACCAGTGACTTTGGTGAATCTACACTATATTTACCACTTGATTGTACATGCAAGTCTGACTTAAAAACATATTAAGACTTTACTGATTTGATGGCAATCGCACAAACTATGGGCCTTATTTAGAGTATACTGTGGATAGTTACCATTTTGTAACAAGTACAGATGTCCAGATTAATCAGTTAATTCAAGGCCACAATTGTAAGAATTTAAAAATTATACATCTACCCATTTCAGACACAAAATGATTTCTAGTGATGATCTAGAATCATGTACTTTTTATCTGACCTTGACACGCTATACTTTATAATAATAATAATACACACTTGTAATGCGCTTTATCAAAGCCTCTCAAAGCGCTACACTGAAGTCATTATTCGTTCACTCCACACTTGGTGATGGTAAGCTACTATTGTAGGTACAGCTGCCCTGGGGCAGACTGACAGAAGCAAGGCTGCCAGTTTGCACCATCAGGCCCCTCCGACCTCATTCACACACACACACACCACTTTCATACTAGGCAATGTGGGTGAAGTGTCTTGCTTAAGGACACAATGACAGAACTTGGTCGATCCTCTGACCTTCGGGTTCTATATATATATATATATATATATATATATATATATATATATATATATATATATATATATATATATATACACACACACATATATATATGTGTGTGTATATATATATATATATATATATATATATATATACACACACACACACACATATATATATATATATATATATATATATATATATATATATATATATATATATATATATATATATATATATATATATATATATATATATATATATATATATATTACTATATCACAACATCCCCTATAATAAGGATTACACCAATACACAGACCTTCAATTAAATGAGTAGTCAGCAGTTCACCAAACACATGCATGTCTGTAGAGGATGGAACTTGTAACATATTTTTATATCAGACTCACTGAGGCCATCCTTCTCCAGTGGAAACAGTGAAGAGTGTGAGCAGAGCTGAGATCACGTTGTCATAGTGAAAATCGTGTCTTCTCCAATCTCTCTCCTTCACCTCCTTCTTATCTTTACCATAGTCAATGTAGTAACCCCTGCAAGATTAAAAGCACACATTGTTTTTAACAAGAGGGTGAAAATATAAATAAGAGGTAGCTCAACAACACTTACTGGCAGTCTTTTTCTATGGCCTTTGAACTGTCTGTGCAGTAAAAGAACTTTCCCTTGAAAAGCTGCACTGCGATCACAGCAAAGATGAACATAAAGAGCTTGTAGACAATTAAAATGTTAAAGACATTTTTTAGAGACGTCACCACACAATCGAAGACGGCCTGTGAGATAAGAGCATGGAAAAAATGTAGTATACTTGTCAGTGTTTGATCATTTTAGATACATTAAGTTATATATGTAAAAACAGGTGTGTCTGACTTTGAGCTTGGGCAGTCTCTTGATGGTCTTCAGTGGTCTGAGCACTCTCAAAACTCTCAATGATTTGATAGTTTTAATGTCACGACCTTTGTTATTTCTGTTAACACAAAATATTTCAAGTCAGGCATAGTATAGGTATTGCTACACATCAAACAAATATATAGAGTTTTTCGCCCCCATATGATCATTCACTATTTGTTGTTTTTTGACTTAATAAAACCATATCAAAATAGCTTTTAATGTAAAATGTCCAAGCTTTAAAAAATCCTCTTTAAAGGTCCTATATTACACAAAATGGACTCTTGTTAGCTTTAAGCCATGTTAGAACATTGATACTTCCTCAAAAACAGGCCCAGTGTTGTGTTTTGTTTTGTTCACACATATTTGAGTAATCCTTTATTATTAGGCTATCTACATCTGGAAAGCTCATAATGCTCTGTGATGAAATTTAAGTACATTCATGTTGTGAAGAAAATATTCTTATCATATGTCTTTAACTGCATTTGATCTGTGTCAGTCTGTCAGACCCAGACCAGACATTAACATGTGTGAAAGCTCTGTCCCCAATCCACAGGAAACTATATGTTGTTCTACCTGCCTAAGTGTAAAAGTTAATTATCTCATGGGTGTGAAACAAAAGTCACTCCAGGGCAGGTCTGGGCCTTGTACTGACCATACCTGCTGTAACAAAGAATACATTTTTTTTGTATTTCATTGCTCAACGGGCTTCACAAATGGATTATTATTCATAGTCTGCCAACCTGTGATGCCATGTAGTGGTAGTTTTCAAATTAACAGCTACCTTTTATCTTTAGTTCACTAGAGATGGGCAGCTCCAGGTCTGAAATTATCCGAATGATTCTAGTGAAGGTGTATAGTTTAAAAACAGTGGAGCACTTTCTGTTTTACCACATGACATCACAAGGTGAAACAGAGTAGTACTCAGCCTAAATATGCAGCGTTTGTGTGTTTAACATGTCTGAATGAAGCAAAACACAACTCCAGATTAATTTTTGAGGAGGAAACAACATTACATCATAGATCAGAAAATAGTGTAATGTGGGACATTTAAAATTTCCCTCTGTTTCATTAACAATTAAATCTTGGTCTCAATTAAAATGTGATTATTTGCACAGTCATAGATTAGAAAAAAGACTTACCCCATCACATTTCTATAGTGCAGCCATGAAGCAGAATTAAGGAAAACATTAATATTTCAAAAGAGACTATACTGTGGATGGAGTATCTAAAAGACTTACGTGAGTGCAAAAGCCACTAGAGCTCCAAAGACCACAATAAAGTCCAGAATGTTCCACAGGTCTCTGAAGTAGGAGCCATCGTGGAGGATCAAACCCTGGTCAATCATCTAAGCATGACACAAAACATTTTATATCATAACTTCACATTTGCTCAGTTAATTGACAATCACTCCTATGGCTTACCTTGATAATCATCTCAAATGTAAAAACTCCAGTGAATACATAATCAAAATAGCGCAAGACCTAGAAAGTTACAATGTAACAAAGAAAGTCAGCCCTATTTGGTACATAATTTACAGATGCCTTTTCTAAGAAGTCAAACTTTTTGAAGTTTTTAGAATATTGCAAAAATGTCTTCTCAAATCACAATATTGTGTCAGATGATGGAGGATAGCCAGTAACAAACATAGTCCAATGTCATTTGGGTCACTTGGGTTTATAGTCTTCTTTTATCAGGACAAAGCTAGTATGCTGTCAGACAGCAGTAACATAGATAGCTTCTAGTGGCGATATGTGAGAATACAACAGGGCTTGTAGCTTTTAAGTAAATGTTTTTGCACATTTGTTACCTTACAAAGCATGCCGACACCTAAAACACTGGCAAGCAATGACCTGAATTAAGCTAGACATGTGACACCTTATATTTGTACCTTATTCCAGTCAGAAGTAGTATCCACTGGGTCCTCAGCTGCCAGGGCGATGCTGCTGGCGGCAATGACCAGCAAGATGGTCATTTCAAAATACCTGAAGTTTACCACATAGTGACAGGCTCTCCGCACCCTTAGCAAATACAAACAATAGAGAGACAAACATCATTTATATGAAACCATGCATGAACTGAACTTGGCCAGATGTACTTTATTAGCAAATAATAAAATATCACAGAGCTGGAGTAAGATTTAAAGGGGCTCTACTAAACTTTTTACGGGTAGGGTCTGCCTGCTTGTCTCCATGGGGTTATTCTTTTACCTGGAAAGTCTCCCAATCTCCATGCAAACATTACAGGTCTGACATTTGGAGAAGTGGTGCAAGTGGTGGAGTGACAATACCTTTAGCTATTATTATTGTACTTGTTCAATTCATTTCCAGCTCTTCTCACTAAAGTGAAACAAATATTAAATTGTATTGTGTAACTTACGGGTTCTCTGGTTTAAAGATGAACATGCTGTTGGGGACAATAGTGTTGACGGGCTTTGTGTCCTCTGCCTCCTCATTGTCCGACTTGGAGGCTTCAGGATCCTTGTTTTTCACTGTGAAAAGTTGGATAAAGTAAAACTAGGGTCAGCTATACTATGGAGTGACAGAGATGGCTTGGCAAATCTAGAGAAATTTTAGCAACCATGACTTTCAATGCTAACTCCAACTTTCGAAAGTGAAGACAAACTGAACCCAGTGGTGATAAACTGAAGCACTGAACTATGGGAACAGGCAACACAACAGCACGACTCACTGACTCCAAACCAGAAGTAATAGATAAGAAATGAAGCATGACTCTGCAAGTGCAAGGCCAATTTTTCATTACAAATTTATTCAGGGACCAATTTAATGTGTGAGTTAGAATAACCCCTGTGCTTTTTTTATTTTAACATTTAATAACTCCAGTAGCTGCTTTTGTTTACTGAAGTGTAGCAAAGCATCATAGTGAATAACGCGTAAGGAATCAAATTAAAAATGTTGCATTATTTATATGGCGAAAACAAAATGTTAGAGTTTTACTGTACCTGAAATAGTTGAGAGCTCCATAGAGGCTGGTTCTTTACAAACATCTATTATCACACTCGATTTGTCCTGGCACAAATCTGTTGTAATACTTTCTTTCATTTCACTATCAACAGGTGGAGTCAGGTCAGACAGTTCTGTTGGATCCTCTGGCTTTTTGGCATCAGTGCTGTCGGCAAAATCTGGGTGCACATCCTCATTCTGTCTGTGAATACAAAAGCAGCTGTTTACAGAATGGTGTTGATTGCAAGAAATAATAATGCCTAACACTTGTAATGCGCTTTATCAAAGCCTCTCAAAGTGCTACACTGAAGTCATTATTCGCTCACTCCATACTTGGTGATGGTAAGCTACTATTGTAGCCACAGCTGCCCTGGGGTAGACTGATGGAAGCGAGGCTGCCAGCAGTTTGCGCCATCGGCCCCCCCGACCACCACCGATCATTCACACACACACCACTTTCATACTAGGCAATGTGGGTGAAGTGTCTTGCCTAAGGACACAACGACAGAACTTGGTCCGAGCTGGACTCGATAGATGGACTCGGTTGGGAGACCAATGCTCTAACCACTGAGCCACTGTCGCGAAATGTGTAATAGAGTTGATTAAAATGGTTATTTACTACAGTTGTTTTAAAGGTGCACTATGGAACCTTTCTTGTGGGGGATCTGCCACCTACTTTTCTCAATGGAAAGAGATTTTATTTGCCTGGACTACTCCGCAGTATAGCATTATACTGATGCATGATACTGATACATTATACTGATTAGGGGTGTGCTAAAATATCGATACACCGATATGTATCGATATTATTAGAATCGATACGGCATCGATTCTCCGTTTTTCTAGTATCGATATTGATATTCCCCCCAGGGGTTACTCTTTACGGGTGAAGAGAAGCGAGAAGCAAGAGAAGCGAAAATGTCAGAAAAAATGTTTCAACCGCCTTCCTCCCTTTCTTGTTAGAAACATGCATTAATCAAAAAACACTTTGTGTTCTTTAATCTTCAATAAATGGAAGATAAATGCACCATTTAATTTTTTTTTTGTGAAAATTGGGTTGACCATTTAAGTAAGGTTGAAGGCCTTTATTTTTTTCTGAATCGTATCATATCGTTTTGAAATATATTGTAACGAATCTTATCGTATCGAAATGGCACTGTATCGAGATACATATCGTATCGTGGACTGTGTATCGAGGTACGTATCGTATCGGCAACTTCTTGGTGATACCCAGCCCTAATACTGATACTGATCTATCTTGCATTTTACAAGTTACAAGTTGTTTTTTTAAGGCAAAGTCCTTATCACTGCTCTTATAAAGATGACAAATGACATCCGCCTGAACACTGATGCGGGGAAGTCTCAGTCTTGATCCTGTTAGATCTGAGTGCAGTTTTTGACACTGTCAATCATGGGATCTTCTTACAGAGACTGGAGGACTGGGTGGGCATCTCTGGTACTGTATTAAACTGGTTTAAGTCCTATCTACAAGAGGATGTACTTTGTTGAAATTGAAAACTGTGTCTCTGATCACATGTCCCTGACCTTTGGGGTGCCCCAGGGGTCAATCCTAGGACCCCTTTTATTTAATCTCTACATGCTGCAATTAGGCCAGTTAATACGCAGGAATAATGTGTCCTACTACAACTATACAGATGACACTCAGATCTATGTCTCAGTGGCAGCAGGCGAATGTGGACCAGTGGATTCACTCTGCCACTGCATTCAAAAATCAGGACAAGACAGAACTCATAGTCTTTGGCCTGCAAAAACAAAGAGAAAGTGTCATAACTGACCTCCAGTCTCTCTCGCTAAAACCTTCAAATCAGGTTAGAAATCTAGGGGTAATAATGGACTCAGACTTGAGCTTTAACAGCCACATTAAATCAATAAGATCTGCAGCTTTTTACCATCTAAAAAATATTGCAAAGATCAAAGTTATACTGTCTAAACCAGACTTGGAGAGACTTATCCATGCATTTGTCTTCTGTAATGGCCTGCTCACTGGCCTCTCCAAATGGACATTAAGACAACTGCAGTACATCCAGAATGCTGCAGCTTGAGTCCTGACTAGAACCAGGAAGTATGAGCACATAAGTGCTCAGGTCTCTGCACTGGCTCCTGTGATTCAGAGAATAGATTTTAAAGCAGCTCTGCTTGTGTACAAGTCTCTCTATGGCCTGGCACCAAAGTACATCTCTGATATGTTAGTGCCTTGTGAACAGTCTCGCGCTCTGAGGACCCCAGAGTCAGGACTAAACATGGGGGAATCAGTGTTTCAGTTTTATGCAGCTAAACCTGGAACAGTCTTTATGAAGATGTGAGACAGGCCTCTACTTTTACAATGTATAAATTCATGCTCAAAACGGTTCTGTTTAGCTGTGCATATGACTGAAAGGTTTTTATTCTGTACTTTCCTCTTTTAATATAAATTCTATGATGATTATTTGTGATTATGTATGTTTGTATTGTGATTGTAATGTCTTTCTTATTCTGCAAAGCACTTTGAATTACTTTGTGTACAAATTGTGCTACACAATTAAACTTGCCTTGCCTTTAAAATGTGAATTCTTCAGCTGAGTAGGGTTGCCTCTCTACTAGGGATGGGACAACATAAAAATTTAGACTCACGATTATTGTGACCAAAATAATCGCAATTAGCGATATTATCGCCATAGATTATTAATTTGTAAATGTTCCGACGGCCCGGGCCTACTTTACAACTCTACAGGAATGTACATGTACTTCTGTGTCACCCACGCAAACAATCTACACATCAAATGAAAGCTACAGCGCTCGTCTTTTCATATATGCAAACAATTTTCACCTGGAATCACCACAGTGCTGTCAGGAAAGATGTTTTTACAGAAAAGCCAAAGCCGGATTTGGACTTCACTCACCTTTGAGGCTCTGGTTCTGTCAAACATCAACATATTCCACAAAGTTGGTCTCATTCATTCGGCACAGGTCCAGAGAATACAATCCAGTCAAGAAATCATGTCCACAAAATAAGTTAGATCCTCCATGTCCAATCTGCTGCAGGAAAGTATTCCACACGTGAAATCTGGTCCGTCACTTTTTTGCATTTCTTTGGTCGATTTCAGGCATAATAAACTTAAGACAGCGCCGACTTTGGCCGTGTCTCAATTCACCAAAATTCACCAAAGTGCCCTTAAGTCGGGCAGGTACTTCGACCTGCACTTTGAACAGTACATCGAACGGTGCATGTGACGAATTGGGACACGGCCTTTGTTTCTCAGTGATAAACACACGTGTGAGCTTCTGATTGACACCAGTGTTGTCCAATGAGGTGGAGGTTGTGTGTTACTGGAGCCGCAAACAGCGAATCAGTGCTTACATGTGACTGAAAGTTTACACCCCACTCTCCCCCGTGTAGAATCAACCAATCACATCACACACGTTTAGTGACGTTTTCTCCTTACAGCCATTGAGCAGCGGAGCACGTGTGTGACATGCCGAGATTTTCCGTAAACAGACGGATTTTATCGAGTAAACGAAGCGTGTTAATGCGCGCACATTCTAGGCGCTGTTGTTTTGCCTCTAAACATGATGAAAAGGACAAAACAAAGGAAGTACGCGATCGAGGACACTGTGGATGTTTGTACAAGTTAAACTAGAGGCGTCTCTGACCCGGAGCGGTTCGTGTCAAAGAGTGAAGATGACTGTGGACTCAGGAGGAGAGGAGCTTATGTTTGGATGGATTGGATGTTGTTCTCGATCGGTAAGTGTGGTTTATTCTGCTATTGATGTGATTGTAGGTAAATATATATGGTGTCTGTGTTTGTAAAATGCTGTTTAGCTAACTACACACAACATAATCTACATTCAATAGTTTATGTCACTTACGATGAATATTTTCAGCTCAAGTTTGTCAAACAGGATGTTTGTCTCGTAAATGCGCGTGCAAGATGCTCGTGTTTTGCCCTCGGACCCGCAACTTTTTTTCAGCAGACTCTGCCACCAGAACAGGCACAGACATGTGTCATAGCTATGACAGAGGCCTCCCCTTGTGGGCAAACACCAAAACTAGCATCTAAACATTGTATTGAAACCAGAAACATGAGTCAGTCTGGTGCTGTAAAGACGATTACAATCGTGATCATCGCGATGATCGCTATCACCATCGCGATGATCGCGATCATAGCTGCAATGATCACGATTATGAAAAATTGCCAAGAACGATTAATCAAGGACCGGTTTAATCGCAATTAACGATATTATGGTATATCGTCCCATCCCTACTCTCTACAGATCTAACCTGTAACTTGACTTGACTTTTTTTTTTTTAATAAACCGGGTTTATTTATTCAAACAACATTTCGTAACATAAGAAATCTTTTAAACATTCTAAGCAAAACAATAATATCTCCATAGAGACAAGCTGACCCTGCACCAGAAAAGTTATAAGAGTACACAGTGCACCTTCAAAACATGATTCACCAAACATTTCTAATACCTTGAGTTTGACATACAGTACATACAAACAGCATTAGAGATTATTGTACCTGTCCTCAGTGTGGCCCATATCTCCTTCCTTCTTCTCTGTCCCATTCTCCTCCGTTCTCTCCTCCCTCCTCTCCTCACTTTCCACACAGTCTTTGTTTTGGTGTCCAGGCGACAATCCCAGTCTCTCATCCATTGACCGGTCACAACGATGGGGCGACCTCCTTCCCCTGTATCTCCCAAGCCCTCTCATCTCTGGAGTCAGTACATCCAAGTTATCTGGAGGCCGGAATTTTTTTACGGGCCTGTGTTGCCTCTCCCCATTTAATCTGCTCTTTCTTTCATGCACAGAGCTGTTCGTCATTCCATTCTCTGGTACAAGCTCGGATTCAGGGGGCTTTGGTAAAGTCATAGATACTTCTGGGACAATCTGTTGGTCTGGCGTGCTAATGGACAAGGGGTCTACAGAAGGACCCTTGGGTAAGTCTTTGCTCTTAACAGGAGAAGCTAAGGGGTCGTTTGGGCATTTGATGCTTGATGGAGGTGTACTTTGCATTACTTTTCGTTGCAGGGACAGTGGACGCCCATGTTGGCTTTGTGCAGGGCCGTCCCGCTCCTCACTGGGGTTGTTGTACAGGATTTCCCTGCTGGACATTTGGCGATGTCTCCGGAGCTGGCTGGTCCTCTGCTCCCATACAGACATGGTCATCCTCTTCCTCCTCTCTCTCCTGGACATGAAAGAGTTAGAGGAGTTGAGTTTGGGGCGGCCCTCCCTGATGCTGCCCTGGGCATCTTCCAGGGAGTACGTTGGGTGGCTGCGGTGGATTGCTCTCTTTCTGTACAGGTAGGGCCGCCTTCTCCGGCTCCCCCTGTGGAGAGAGAGAAATATATGTTAGAACATCCAATAGAGAATGTATATGCTCATTCTGAGAGAGGAACTGGATGAGCAAAATGCAGTTTGAATAACTTAACTATAAAGAACTATTAAGCAATGAAAATAATTACAGAGGTAGATTTTCTTTTGTAACAGCAAAGAGTTAACATGTGTTATGTTATGACTCAGGGGACAACCGTGAAAAAGATTTGCAGAAAAAACAATCTGTGAAAGCAGGGACATAAAATGAATAAAGACTGAGTTTGTGGCCGAGCATTAACTGAATATTTTGCAAAATGAGTAGGGACCCAGTTTAAGATAACTGAGCAAATGGTGAGTGACAGAGAAAGCTTAACGACAGAGTTACTTACTGGAGCGTGAACTCTTGTGTGGTCCGTGTTATCAATGAGCGATTTGTTGAAAACAAGACATTAGTGCTTTTGGGAGCAGAGACAAAACAGACCAGGAGACACACACCAAACAGTCCTTCCACATCTACAACAAGCCATTTACATAATGTCATGGCAACAGCTCACAGGCTCCAAATAGTGGCTAAAATATATTTTTGAGAGACTTTCATTTTGAACATGTTTGCATTCATGTTTGGTGTGTGTCTCCTAAGGACCAAGCACATTGACAAACAAGATGGCAGTAAAGACACATTAAAACAACACTCATATAAATCCAATCATCACATTGATAAAACAAGTCTGAGCACAATGTGACACAGGTAGAGGACAGATATGTGAGAAATATCAGCAGACAATACTGAAAAACCCTCAACACGAATAGCACTCAGGGATGCAGCGCTGACACCACACCTCCAAGCACACATTAGCATTCTTAGGATCATGCCAATGCAGAAACAGCTGAAAATGCTCAAAATATATTTTGATATATTAAGATGCTGTTTGGTTTTGGTAAATGGAAGAAAAACTGGAAAACGTTGCTTGTTAAATATATTATACAGTTACATTACACACTATATACAGTTTAACAATTCAGATTTTCTTCCTTTCCAGAGTTGATTTAATTGCATGCCTCCAACATGCTGCATCCTTTTGTGTGAAAGAAGAAAACCTAAAGTCAAAGTGCACTAATGCTGATGAAAGCCCACATGACCCACATTTAGCTCATCTGTATGAACTCCTCAAAGCATAACCTCATCAGAACAATCTTTTGAGTGCATTTAATATATTTTTAGTCATTTACTAATGACAATGCCTGAAAGCCAAAATCAGAGCGAATGATACATACATGATGCCATGATAGTGGAGGAATCTTCCACATGCAGACAACAGCAGACATGAGGGTTCACTCATGTGCATGCACATGCTCGTCCCTGTCTGATCAATACCAACCTAGAGAATTGTTTCAGCACTGAGCTTGAGTTAGTAAACTGTAATCTGAAATAACCTTTGTTTTATGTATTATGATAATTGTTAGAGTAATAGAAGAATGTCATTACTGTCTAGTCTCCAGGACGACCATGCGTCCGTTTTCAACCCCAGAAATATGTAACCATGGAGACATAGACCATAATGTGGACCACATCACTGCTCTAATCAGTAATCAAGGCATGTCTAACATGCAGTAGAAATTAAGTCAAAGCCTTCTTTAAAAAGGAAATTATAATGAAAAAACATTTCAGGCAGCCCCATGCAATACTTACTCTGAAGACATAAAAGAGGACAGAGGGCCGACTTCCTTTGCTTTTTGAAGAGCATGTTTTTGGTTAAAGGCTGCCTCTGCTTCTTCTTCATCCTGAATAAAGAGCAGAGACACAGGTTTTCTATAAAGAAAGTTTCTTTTATGGTATTTTTGAAGCAGGATCTTGCATTGCTTAATTCATTACCTTGGTAAGTTCTTGGGCATTAGCAAGGTTGTCCACAGCAATGGCCAAAAAGACATTGAGCAGCGTATCTAATCACAGTAAAGTTAGGGAGAAAGTCAAGTATTCCTTTATATTCAATCAGAGATATACTATTTATACTTAATCACCCCGTCTCTAACTACTCTGTATTGTTTTACCAGACTTAAAACAAGAAAGACTTCAATTCAGAAGGACTTAACAAAATGTGCAATATTTATTTATTTATTACGAATCTACTTGTTCTTTTTTCTATAGTCGATACTGAAGATACTACGGTTCTTTATTATATACAACATTATTTAGTTTTACTTACAGACCAATCCGTAACATGCAGGTGCAATGTTTGACTATATGCACTGATAAATAAAGTAAGACTCATCATTATTTTGGAATAATAATGACTAGTCCCCTGCACCTTTAAGACAGGTGACTTAAAAAGAATACAGTTTCCAAAGAGTGTGAGCACAATGAAGTAGATGGAGGACCACATGCCCGACTTCACTCCTCCTTGAGAGCGTATGCCATTGTACATCACCTCGTTCCAGTCCTCTCCAGTCAGGATCTGAGGAAACATCCATACAATTTAACTGCAATACTGATGTTGTAACATTATTTACAATTCAATTCAATTTTATGTATATGGCTGGGCCTGTCATGATAACAAATGTTGAAGCACAATATATGGGTGCAGGAAAATATGTGAGATAATATTGAAGGACCTGTACGCCTCCAGGACTCGGGGGCGAGCAGGTCGTATAGCAGCTGACACTTCTCACCCTGGACATGGACTATTTCAGCCACTTCCCTCTGGCAGGAGGCTACGGTCCATCAGGACCAGAACCTCTCGTCATAAGAACAGTTTCTTCCCCTCTGCTGTTTCTCTCATGAACACTTCATAAACCTGCACTAAACTGGACACTTTATAACACTGGTTACTAAATAACCCATGTTGCACTGTTGTTGTTGTTGTTTTGATGCTACAATTGTATATAATCTACCTCCCGTATGCCCTTATTTGTATTTATTCAGTGTGTTTTTTTTGTGTGTGTTGTATGTGAACTTTATCACCGAAGTAAGTTCCTAGTCTGTGAGGTCTGCTCACGGACAATGGCAATAAAACTTCTTCTGATTCTGATTCTGAAACTACTTTATGCCACTATCACAAAGCAAGTTAATCCCAATAAATCTATTTTTAAATATACTTTTTGATTAAAAGGCCTAAGCTGCAACAAATAAATGGCAAAATTAACCAATAATTAGGCAGAGAAGCTATGTATTCATCCCTCTACAGCTCAAATCTTATCGCATCACATGAAAAGGCCAAAGTCTCCCCACTATTGCATAAAAATGTATACGTGATAAATACTGAGCCCCAAAATATATTGTTCCAGCTTTTTCATATTGAAGACGATAATGTAATTATCAGGACAGGCCTATATATAGCACATTTACAGCAAAAGTACTTCACACAAAAAACGGGGGAAAAAGAGCTATAACAACAATTGTGTTAATAAAACCATCTCACCTGAAATACAGTCATAATGGCAGCAGGAAAAGTGTCAAAGTTAGTTGGTGTGTAGTCTTCAAAGATGAACCTGGAAGAGAGTCAATCAGACTTTTTATGAGGTTGTGTCTGGCTTTAATTGACGCAAAAGCTGGGGAAGACTGCTTATAAATGTGAGCACTGATCGCTGTGTGAGAGACAAAAGAAGACTATAAAGCACTCACTTCAGATAAGAGCTTTCTGTTTTTTTAATAAAGAAAGTGTCTACTTGTTTAGTCAGAGGAGCACACATTGTAATCTAGACTTTTCTATAGTGAATTTAAATGTGTGTGGAGCTTTACCTGCCACCAAAGAGCTGCATCCCAAGAAGAGCAAATACGACAATAAAGAGAAAGAGGAGGAAGATGAGGGAGATGATGGACTTCATAGAATTCATTAGGGACACAACCAGATTCCGCAAAGAGGCCCAGTATCTGCAAACACAAAGGATTTCTGGTATTTGAAGACACAACAAAACTACTTCAAAGCCACAAGACTCTCAAAAGAAAATTTACTTAGTGATCTTGAAAATCCTGAGCAGACGAAGTGCACGCAGGACACTGATGCCAAAGGAGGTACCAGGCCTGAAGAAACCCCACAGAACCTCAAAGATACTGCCAACTATCACCTACAGAGTAATTACAGAGGGCAAAGATAAAATGTGATTAAAGAAAAAAAAGACACTGAAGTACATGTTATTATTTGGTACTTACACTGCAATCAAAGCAGTTGAAGGAAGAGTGAAAGTAGAGTCGAGGCCCCAAACTGTACATCTTCAGGAACATCTCAGTGAGAAAAAGGGCAAGAAACAGGAACTCTGCATAGTCTACAAACATAGAGTTATGCATGAGAGGCAGTGTAAATATATTCATGCACCATGAAAAACACTGTACTTACAGAGAAAGTCAGACAGCCAAAGTGGCTGATTGTGATGGACAATAGCCACACACAGTGTATTGAGAGCCACCAATCCCAATACTGTCCAGTAAAACATGTGCGTTTTCACAATGCGGCGAATGGAAATGCGTAAGAGACGCTCTTTTCTGCGGAAATATGCTGCTGGACCTCGCTTTGAGCTCCGGATGCTTCCTCTTGTCACAGGCAGGGCTAGAAGTGACAAGTATCTGAGCTTCAACAACAGTGTTTTGTATTCTGAACAGTGCTGAAGACCATCCACTCACTCATAGAGGACATGTCCCCGTACTGTTCATCTCCCATCTGCCCATGATGTCCTATGTCCATGCCTCTCTTCTTGATGGTGGTGGCTCTCTTCAGCACTGCAGACACAGCAGGTTGAGTTTTCACAGAGTAATGATGTGTGAAATCAGCAGGTACATGCTGTAAAGGTAATCACAGAGCTGACTTCTGGGCAAGTTGACCAAGCAACACGTCTTATTCTTCCCTGTGCTGTAAAATCTGTGCTAAACCACTACAATTATTTCATCTATATATCACCATTGCCCATTAAAAGCCTTGTGCATGACCACACTTCATTTTATTAGTATGTTCAGGCAGTATGGGTTATTGCGTTAAAAAATATATAATGATAAAACAAATGATGCAAGTGGAGTGATGACCTGCTGCATGCTAATGAGCTGCCACTTCTGGCTGAAAGAGAAAGTTAACCAACTTTGGTTGAAATGACAAATGATAATTTAGTGCAAAATTTATGAATTAGATCACTGAAAGATATTTTCTCTTTACAAAATGCAGTTTCCTCCAGAGCATATCATGGGGGTCCATGCAATGTGTGAGGGAACAGGCAGTGCAGTGCACACAAGTCAAAGTGGGCAGGATGAGTGTGTGCCCTTGTGCAAGGTCTTATGGTCTTACTTCCCATTATATTTTCATCAGCGCTCCAACCACAGCATTATTTCCTGCTTCTAAAAATGACAAATGGTCAATATTGGCTGGGGATTGTTTGCAATATATCTCTAATCAAACAGACACATGTTTGTATAGCAGTCTTGTACAACTACACTACACACATTACAGAATGTATGTGAGAACCAAATGTTTGATAAGTGAAGTTTACTAAAGTTGTGAAAACAACCAGAACTGCAGGTACATTAATCTTGAATGGGTAGCCACAAGCTGTAATCAGAATCATTATTACACTTGTAGAGCTGACTGACATTTCAATCAGCAACTGATCTGCTGTTCTGTGTCTTATGTGCAAAAATATCAATATAATCAATATAACTAACAATCAAACCTTCTGTGACCTGATCAACATAAATCTGTAAATACACACTAAAGTCCCAGTTTGCCGCTGTGCACCCACTCATGCACCCACAGACCCCCCTCACACATAGGTGGTCAGGGATGGAAAACGTTTTCAAACGTCTCCAGGTCTAATGCTGTGTATGCTGGTGCAGGTGGAGAATGAGGGTGAAGTGAGTACAGAGAAAAGCAGAGACGATCCTCACCATAGGTACCACCTGTACTCCACTCTGGGAGCCTCCTGAGAGCTGCCAATCAGTCCACATTTAATAAAAGCCTGCTATTTCAGCAAGTACAGGTCAGTGTGAGTAAAGAGGGTCAGCACGGCCACTTATCTGACTGCAGGGCGCCACTCTACTGGCTGATGTAACACTATTACTAGAGACGCTCTCCTAACAGCACCTTATTGATATTATGTTTAAACTCAGGGAAAGTGTAAACATTTAACATTTTAATGCAGCATATTATTGATGCAAAACACATACTTATTCCAATAAACTAAATATATTTTGATGATAATAATTTCAATTGAATAAATATTTTCCTTTATGTGCACTTTATTTAGCTCTAATTTGAGTATTTGATACTGACTTACCATCAAGGGCAGAAGGTCCTGGATTCTTATTTTCTTCAGCGAGCATCACCTCCTCTACAAAAGGGAAAATAGACTATTGAGATTTGTATTATATGTGTTTCATTTCAGTGACAACAACCCCCAGACAATGGGCTTAAAGTCAAGATAGGAAAGATTAGGCCCAATGCTTTAAGTCAAATATCGATTTTCCTTTCTTATCAGTGTCCAAATGTGCTGGTTGATGGAGAGTGAAGCCACCTGCTCTGTCGATCCAGGCTCTGTAACCGTTTAACTCCCTCTCAATCTGCTGCTGCCGCCTCAGCTTCATGAAAGCGCGCCGGTTCTCCACTCTCTCCCTCTCTTTGGCAAATTCCCTGCAGAGACAAAAGAAATCAAAACATATTTTAATTCTTCCTCAGACAGTGGGCACATTTACATAGCCATTAAAAAGCATTCATTCATTTATTTTTAATTGAGCAATTTATTATACAGTTACACAAAACAAACATAAAACAAAACATAACAAAACAAACAAACAAACAAACATAAAATAAAACATTTCATTAAAAAAAACCCGTTTTTTTTCTTTTTTTTTAAATAAAATCAGATCAAGAGTAATTATATAACCCAACAATTAGATAATATTTGCACCTGCACAGAATAAATCAGACCATCAAAAACACCTGGTGTCATGTGTCAGTTAAAGATTTTGAGAGAAACTGTTGTATTTTGAAGACAAAGTACAATGAATTTGAAAATAACTCTTTCAATCTGTAACCTTTTTCTTTGGCTTTTTGTCTTTGCCACATTAGTTTACATTAGTTTACCCTTTTATGCATAATTCTTTTTGTCAAAACCTGCACAGGTGTGAACAATCAAAGAGAAACCAGATTACTCACATGATGGAACTGTTTACATGACATTTCAATAATAGGATAACTCCAGAAATCAGATAACGATCCAATGTCTGGTGTGCAAACATAGCCAGTGTTATTCTTTGCGTGAGACTAAAAATACTTCACTCACTCTGGTACTGTGATAATGACTTCCCCAGTGTTCCCCAATTAACCTTTCTGTACAACTAATTAACTTGTTATAGATTGTGACACTTGTGAAATGTATCATGACTTACAGCCAGTGGAAGTCAAATTACACTGTGTTATTATGACCGAAGCCCCAGTTGGACTGAAAAGTACTTCAAATCTTGGGATCCTTTGCTTTAGTGAACAGTAAGAGAGTGGTTGGCATGCCTATGTGTGTCACTTTATGTGTTTACAATCAGTAAGCCCAAAGCAGCACGGTACTGGCTCATTTCCCTATGAATGATATTTTCTATTCTAGTGTATAAATAGAATATCTGTGTGCTGCCAAAATCCAATCCTCAAGAGTCCAGCGATAGGGAAACTATGGGTTATTTAATTCATTATTAAGTATAATAATAGTATAGTATTTTTTTTGCCCACAAATCAGTGAACCTACCCAGAGAGGACTCCCAATACCAGGTTAAGTACAAAGAAGGAGCCAATGATGATCAGTGGGATGAAGTAGAGCCAGTTCCAGCTTGGGCCCAAAGCATCATCTGCCTGAAATGTAAAAAGTAATAAACAGAAATAAAAAGAAAACAGGTTCACATAGATATTTTGTGTAATCTGCAATCCAACAGATATTTAGTCATGATTTGAGTTGTGGCTCAATTTCTCACTGCTCTTTTGTAAAACTACATACCATAAAACATAAGCTATTACTATAGTTTAACATATACTATGTCTATTACTGCTGTCTAATCCTATAAGAGCAAATAAGATACAGATACAGAACAGTTTTTCAACAACCGTCACTTGTGTCCGAAGAAGAGGCTCAAGGTAAATAAATAATCAAAGGCCCGGTACAATTTTTTTTCCAAATGTTTGAGCAAAATTTGTCTTGCCCCCACACAGATATATCGTATAAGCAGCTCTTGATCTAAAAATATGCCCGCTGCGTGTTGTACGGTAATCAGGAAGTGCGTGTTATCATGTTAGTTGTTGTTAGCTTGACTGTGACTGCAAACTCCACTCTGGTTTCTGAAAGTTGTGAAAATCGCTTCCCTATAAGGTAAATGGAATAATTAGGATGCTCGTATTACATAAGGTAACTGAGGTGTAATTTTAGATCCCTGCAAACTGATTAAAATTAACTAGTGCTGTTTTTCAAGTTTTTAAGACAGCAGAAATCAGGTACAGCACCTTTATGTCTATGGCAGTTTATTGTGAAGTTATTATGCTTTAAGTTTTGTTCATGACAAATGCAATATCAAAATACCCATACGTTGTATAGCACAGCCGTCCAGCCCTCCATGGTGATGCACTGGAAGACAGTTAGCACAGCGAACAGGATGTTGTCAAACTGTGTGATTCCATCATTAGGGCCGATCCAGTTTTTGCTACAATTGTATTTGGCAGGACACTGACGAACTCCACAAGGGAAGTCAATCTCAGATGAGTCAACTGTCTCGTTCTCTGCACAAATTGAGAAGAGATGTTGAATTAAACTTGAGTAATTTGTGGGGATTTCAATCAGATTTTAACGGGTAAATGCACCTGCTCTGTTCGTGTGTGATGGGAATAGCTTGGAGGTTAATGACAGCTATGAATGTACAATGAGGTGTTACGGCACATTGTTGTTTTTAATTATACAGGACGGCACCGGTTTGATGGAGTCTCCAGGTGCCGCTGGGTGAATCAAAGCAGGTGTGTATGTGTTGAATTGTACTGATAACTATAAAGCTGTGTAAATATGAATAGCTTGTTCTTTACTGTTCCCCCCCTCACTGTGTAAGGTTGTATGTTTTTAGCAAATCCTGGACAAAAAGATAAGCTGAACCAAACTCATACTCAAGAAGAAGTATCCATTAGTACTAAAATGTTTACACTAAGGACACAACTCAAAACCAATTTTGATGCCATGTCATTTTTAAACAGTAAAATGCAATTCTTGACATAAAATAATACTATATAATTAAAGGGCATTTATTACGCTATTTTCTAATCTATGTTATACTGTTGTTTCCTCATCAAAATCATAGCTAGAGTTTTGTTTTGTTCATTCCCACAAACCCTGTATATTTAGGCTCAGTTTTTCCCTCAGATGGCAAACACTCTGTTCCACCTTGTGATGTCATGTGGTAATACAGGAAGTGTTCTGTTGTGTTTTTAAACTCCATAAATCTTCACTAGAAACACTTGGATGCTTTCAGTCCCGGAATTGCCAGTATCTATTGGACTAAAGGTAAAAGATCGTCCTTAATTTGACAACTACCACTACATGACATCACAAGGTGGAATAGAGCATTTTGAGCTCTGGAGATATAGACCATAGACTATATATATATATATAAATGGACATAGATAACCTGCTAGCCACATTTTGGTCTTAAAATATTCGTATTAACCTGTTCTACATAATCCTGGTGTTTTTATTTTGCAATTTTGCCCGTGAATCAAGATATGAACATTTATAACCAACAAGTCAGACACACTCTTTACCTGAAGTTGTTCCCGATAGCGTTTGCAACAGGTTTGATTGACAGGTCCCACCCCCTGCTAAACTAGCAGTGCAGGCGGGAAGGGGCATCACCTTCAACAGCCTCACTCCAGATTGGCTCTTTGGTTGCTATGATACTCATGGTTGAAATTCCCGTATAATTACTAGCCTCTATAATCTTCATTTTGGCTGGAATGAAATGCTATGGGTGACGTCGTACTCCCTTAGTCCACTTCTTTATACAGTCTATGATGTATTCAGACTAATAAACCAGGATTACTCAAACATGTGTGAATGAAACAAAACACAACTCCGGGTCTGTTTTTTGATGAGGTAACAACATTCTAACATGGCTTAAAGCTCAGAAGGTTCTATTTTGTGTAATAAAGGACCTTTCATAACAAAATTGTCCCATTTATGTATTTTTTCCCATATCTGGCTTTGATACTAGTATTTAGTTTTAGTATCCATTACAATCTGGGTAACTCAAGTACCAGGGAATGCAGCTTTTATGCATTATCAGTACTACAAACAGAACAAACATTTTGGTTTCAAGACTTTATAATGTTTTTGAATAATGCAAAAAGGTACTACTGTTAAGAGAGTATTTGTTGTACCTTGTATTCCAGGGTCTGGTGTGCATGTAGAATGTAGCTTTCCACTGTAAAACTCCAGTCCGATGATGGCAAACATTAAAATGGCAAAAAACAGCAACAGGCCAATCTGCAGCAGCGGAATCATGGCCTTCATTATAGACTTCAGGACTATCTGTAAACCTACAAGAACACCACATTGTACATGAATGAATAGTTAAACAATCTCCAACCCAGATAAATATTATGAACACATATTTACTGGGGATGCCTGACACCAGCTTGAGAGGCCGGAGAACACGGACGGCCCTCAATGTCCGAAGATCTACAGAAATGTTCATGTATGCTCCGGTAGCAGCAAGGATCCTACACAAAGATGAACACAAGAAACAATAATGTATGTAGCAGATATGACATACGTAAAGGTAATTCAGTAACGGTTACCAGTAGCACCCATAATGTTAACAAGGGCTAAAACTTGTGATGTCATATGGTAATACAAGAAGTGCTCGCTGTGTTTTTAAACTTAATACATCGTCACTGGAATCATTTGGATAATTTCAGCCCTGGAATTGCCCATCCTTACTAAACTAGAGGTAAAGGGTGGTTGTTAACTTTAAAACTACCACTACATGACATCTCAAGGTGGAATAGAGCATTTTGAGCTCTGGAGATATAGACCATAGACTATATATATATATATATATATATATAAATGAGCATGGGCTAAAACTTGTCTAAATTGTAAAATAGTTATAATTAGACTAATAAAATGCCTTATTTTGTTATATGAATGTTTAAACTGGCAGAATAATGTGTTCCTTACATATAAAGTGTCCCTGCATTTTGCACTACCGGTACTTCCTGTATTTTTTTTACTTTTTTTCTACAAACTACCACTTAACTGATGTAAAAATATGATTAAAAATATTATCCCACCAAACCAAATAATAATTACAAAACAAAAAAAACCTGTACTATGCAGTGATGAGATGTTATTTTAGGATAATCAGGAAGAGAAAGATGTCTTTGGGAGTTTTGGCTGTGTGGGAGGATGGCTGTGACAACTGCTATTTAGAAAGCAGCAGAATCTCCATCAGAGGCAGCAGCCGCTCTCCCTCAGGCCTGTGAGATGAGGAGCTAGACCTCCAGTGTCCATTTGTGCTCCAAGCTCATATGTTATTTGACTTACACACTTTCTTTGTTATGTTTTGTCCACTTTTCTCCCATTGTTTGTGCATATCCCTGTAGAGTAGTGTCACATTACCAAAATTTTAAACTCGATGCAGATATTTAGAAAAGAAGACATGTGAGATCTCGATTAGAGGTGGGAGATATATCCGAAAATGTTTTAGAGATATGAGGAATTAGAATATCAAGTTTATCTCTACAATGAAGCTTTTAAAAATGAAGGCATTAGAGCTGACTATAAATAAACTGAACAGAAATGTTTACTGTAATCTTCTTGAAATGGATATAAAGTGATATTTCAGCCCTTTTCTGCTTAATTTTAAGTCCAATTTGAACCCCAACCAAGACATTTACAGGCAGGTTTTAACAGATTCCAGATGACTTATTAAAATATCGTCTGAATATTGGAATATTGTTATTGAGATGATAAAAAAATAGAGAGATAATTTTTGAGAAGAAATAATAAATAATACTGATTAATTTGAGTAAATATTGGCACCCCCTACTCAAAAGCAAATTTCAATACGGCATTTTTTTTTACCCAAAATAATAGTTTTGTTTTTTTAAATAACCATTTGCCCTTATACTGGTTCTAATACAGAACAAGGCCATTTTAAAATTATTAAGGAAATGTCCAACTTTGTCCCATTTATGAGATTTTCTTCAGTATTGATACATACTTGTTCAGTATCTATTTTTATATAAAGGTAAATGATGTTATCTTGAGTTTGGGAGCAGGGCCACACCTCTCGCATGCCTCTTCCTGTTCCTACCCTATTCATAACACCAGCCTCCTTCCTCTCTGCAGGTTTAATAAAATCATATTCCATATTTTGACATTGTGGTCACTGCTAGTGAATCTAATTTTATCATTGATGTTTTGACAACCCTTAGTGACAATTTACTGGATTCCTTTGTAATATCAAGTAGATTATAGCTTCACTAAATGTTGTTGTAGTCACAGTCGTAGTAGCTGTTAAAAAGCACTACAAAATGTCTTCAAAAACGCAAAAAAAAAAAACCCCAAAACAAATGCGTGGTTAATTTGTGAAAATCGTTGTGTCATGACTCATATCTACTGTGAATATATAGTGTTGAATGCTTATGTCGTTTGATTTAATTAACAGCGGAAGAGACAGAAAGAGACAGAAATAGTTCCCTGTTTTTCTCACAGATAGGATCTTTACACCTCTAACTATTCTGTCTATCTTCTTCTGTTTTCCCATTTCCCCCTTTCACCTTAGCACTATTCATTCCCAATGGATTGTTATCGCCTTATAACATCCTTCTTTTAGTCCCCGTTGCCTCCTGTACCAAGTCACCCTCAGCACTCTCTTCAGTTGTTATGGCGACTGGAAAATGGTGCCTCTGTTTGGTGCGTGACCAGAGGGTGTCAGGGGTCTGGTTATCATACATTATATTTGTAGTTGAATAAGTTAGTGCTTTTATAACAGACTTGTGGTTGAAAGGCTTTTAAATGTTTCATTGACTTACAATAAATAAATTTCATGCTTTATTACTTTGCTATAAAGCTGCACTTAAGTTACCCAATCACCAGAGATGGAACAAGTACTCAATTTTGTTACTTAAGTAAAAGTATAGATACCAGACCAAAAAATGACTAATAAAAGTATCACATGAAAAAACTACTTAAGTAAAAGTATTAAAGAAACCATTAAAATGTCCTTAAAAAAATAAAAAGCATGTAAAAAGTAAACATATTTTGAGGTCTTATAAGGCTTCAAATGTAGTCATTTTGATAAAGATTTGTGTTGTATTTTGTTCAATAGAAACAATTTTTGTTTACTCAAATTATGAACGTGTTAAAAATGACCCCCTCTGCCTTATCAGAAGGTCTCAAACCATAATGAAAAATACTTCAATACTCCAATTCAAAGATGTAGTGGAGTAGAAAGCACAGATATATGCTCTCAAATGTAGCGAAGTAAAAGTATCCCCTTTAGAATTAATTTAAGTACAGTACTTTACAACATTTACTTACATTCCACCACTACTAATGACTGACTCACACATACTGTCTTGCGCCCAAGAACACAACAACAGTATGCACTGATCAGAGAATGGTTTAAAACGTTGGATTAGTGGAAGAAAGGTCTACATTAAATAGCCCCTTATTATAAGTACTGTATGTAATTAACAAGTCTAATTGGTAAATCATGTTGCACATTGTGAGAATAGGGTCTCAGATGATGATCCCTGTGACAAATCTGCACCAGATGCCATTTCTGACTAGAATAATTCTGCAAATGATAAAGTTTGAAGACAAACCAAAACATACGAAGATTTCCTCTCTTTTTCTTTTTTTAAGTCCATTTTCGCTGCCTGAATATTGGCATGGACAAAGAGGAGCCTGGCAAGATTAAGTGGCAGATGCTATTCAAGCAAGGGGAGCTAAACACACGGCTAATTTGGCAGGCTCATTGTGTAAAAAGGCACCATTACTACAGGGATTATTCACGCTTGTTATATTCAGAGTATCCCATTGAACTGGACTTCACAACATAACAATTGTAACAGACCACTTAAACCCACAAGATCCTGTCCAGAGTCAGTGGAATGAGTCCAAGCCCCCGGTCACAGCCGTCAGCCCCTATAACTGTGACACACTGACAGATCCCCACATCAGTGACAGCCCCAGTGTGACAAATGTGTGATGACAATTGTAACAGCACCACGCTCATGTTGTGACATATTCTGCATGCCTCTGCCACATATCCAATAATATGAAGGCACGCACCTGACCACTAGAACTGACACCAGCGTAGGCAGACTAATAAGGGCCTATATTTATAATGTTTTCAAATGTCAAAACATATTCACACATGTTTAACACACAAACCCTGCAGATTTAGGCTGAGTTCTTCTCTCAAACAGAAAACAGTCTCTTCCACCTTGTGATGTCATGTAGTAATGCAGGAAGTATTACTTTTTAGAGTGATGAATTTTAACTTTGTAATGTGATTTTCTTTTATGTAGAAGTGACACTTAACATCTGTCGGGGGACTAGAGATGAAAAATAGCCATCTGGCCAACTATGGCATATTTACATGCAAATGTTGATTAAAATGCACTGTCCCTGAAATAAATAAATAAATAAGTGCTCCACTGTGTTTTTAAACTCAATACACCTTCACTAGAATCATTTGGATGATTTCAGCATTACCTAACAAAAGGTAAAAGGTAGCTGTTAACTTATCGCCTCATGACATCACAAGGTGGAACAGAGCATTTTGAGCTTTAGAGATGTAGACAGAGAAATGACTAATGAAAGGATTACTCAAACAAGTGTTAATGAAACGGGCATGTTTGTGAGAAGGTAAGAGCATTATACCATGGCTTAAAGGTCAATTTTGCGTACTCTATGACCTTTAAGAGGACAACTCCAAGAAGATAGTATACACTAGCTATGTTTACATGTACAAGAAAAAATCTTCATTATCTGATTTCTGGAGTTACTGAAATGCCACTTAAACAGTTCTATCTGATGTGCATAATTTCATTTGTTTCTGTTTGATCACCCCTGCGCAGTATTTGATAAGGACAATTATGAAAACATTGGCATATTAAAAAAGAGAAAAATGTTAAAGATTGAAAGAGTTATTTAAGAGATAATTGCACAGTTACTCTATCTATTGATTACCTGACACGTGTCACCAGGTGTTTTAAATAATCAGATTTTTGAAGTGCAGGTAAACACAAACCAAAAATCTGATCTAATTATCTGATTATTCTACTCATCTGATTTTTACCGGCCATGTAAATGTACCAGTGATCAAAATTCAAATTCTTTTACACATAATTTACATAGTTTAGTTTTTGTTAAAAAAAATGCAACTGCTGCTTTTTCTAAGAAATGACCTTGATAAAATGTTGATTATATTCAGTGACTTAGCACCATAACTTTCAGCAGATTGCATCATGGTCTGAAAAACTTTGTAAAAACTCTCACACTATGTGCCTGTATGAAACACCATGACAGCATAAGTAACATTTTAAAAGCTGAATCTCATTATTTTTTAGAAAAGCTTTAAAAGGACCACAAAAGGCTGGTAGCTTGACTTTGCTGTAATATTAATGAATAATTCAAATGTCCACTCTTCAGTAAACAAGAGCTAAAGAGCTAACACATTTTGTTTGGGAGAGGTACAAGAGATTTCTCAGTTGTATTTTACATAACAATAATGGGGCTGGTCACAAGATAGAATAAATAAATAAATAAACAAATAAGTAGATTGATCATAGATCAATCAATTAATAATAATAATAATAATAATAATAATAATAATGATAATAATTAAAAAAATAATTATTATATAGGAAGGAGCGATATGGGGCCATCCTCATGTGGACCCACCACAGGAGGATCCGTAAGGGGCTGGTGCAGAGGGATCTGGGCAGCAGGCGAAGCGGGGGCTCAACATCTGGATCCCCGGATACAGAAACTGGCTCTAGAGACATGGAACATCACCTCGCTGGGGGGAAGGAGGCTGAGTTTGTGTGGGAGGTAGAGCATTACCTCTACGTATAGTCGGCCTCACCTCCACCGCTTGGGCTCTGGAACCCAGCTCCAGGAGAGGGGCTGTGTAGAGTACCCGGCCTGATTGGAGTCCCTGGGAGGGGTACTAGACAGTGCACCAACTGGGTACTCCAGTGTTCTACTGGGGGACATCAACACCCTTGTGGGCAAGAACAGTGACACTTGGAGAGGGGTGATTGGAAAGAATAGCCTCACTTTTCTGAACCGGAGCAATGTTCTATTATTGGATTTCTGTGCTATTCACAGTTTGTCCATAATGAACATCATGTTAAAGCACAAGGGTGCAAGCACCATGTTCAAGCACATCAGTGCACGTGACACCAGTACACCCTAGGTTGGAGGTCCATGATCAACTTTGTTTTTGTGTCATCTGACCTTCGGCCACATGTCTTATACACTCGGGTGACGAGAGAGGAAGAGCTGTCAACTGATCACCACCTGGTGGTGAGTTGGATCCACAGGCAGAGGAGGAAACCAGCCAGACCTGGCAGATCCAAGTGTGTCTGTTGTGAACGCCTGGCGGAGCCCTCTGTCAGTGGCATCTTCAACTTGCACCTCCGGGAGAGCTTCTCCCAGATCCCAGGGGAGGCTGGGGACCAGGACTCAGAGTGGGCCATGTTCTGCCGTAAGGCTGAAGAAGGAGTCCTATCAAGCCTTGTTGACTTTTGGTACTCCTGAGGCAGCTAAGTGGTACCAGTGGGCCAAGCAAGCCACAGCTCCTGAGGTCATAGAGGCAAAAACTCAAGGCTGGGAGAAGCTTTGCGTGGAGGCATTGCTCCTCTTGTTAGAGAGAAGCCAGCTGAGGTGGCACAGGCATCTGTTCCGGGTGCCTCCTGAACACCTCCCTGGGGACGTGTTATGGGCATGTCCCACTGGAAGGAGGCCCCGGGGAACACCCAGGACACACTGGAGAGACTATGTCTCTGGGCTGGCCAGGAACACCTTGGGGTCACATTGGAGAAGCTGAAGGAAGTGTCTGGGGTGGGGGAAGTCCGGAAGTCCCTGCTTAGACTGGATCCCCCGCAACCCGGGTAAGTGGAAGAAAATGTTTGGATGGATAATAAAAATTATAACACCTCACCTGAGAAATGTTAAAGTACAAAGAAGATGTCTTGCTTTCTAACTATCTGTAAACTGTAAACCTTTTTCTTTATACACAATAAATCATTAAATATAGATCTTTGTTTGCTTCTTCTCCCTAATACAATATTCATTAAGCCCAGATTTAGAGAGGCACTTTTAATGTGCTTATCTTGCTTAAAACATTATCCTAAGGAGTAACCTATGATCTATTCACTTGCCCTGAACAAAAAGACTGGACCGTCTTGGTAAGTCTCTGGTTCACTGTTGATACACTGACGAGAAAGGGAGTTTTATCTCAGGGACCAGAATTAGTTACCCAAGAAGAGAGAAAAATTGTTTTTGTTTTTTTTAGTAACTAACCAACTATCATAAAAGTCCAGAAAAGCTTTAGGGCAAGTGTCTTTTGTGTTAACTCAATTAATCAAATAAAGTCTGACGCGCAGTATGCCATACACAGCCTGACTGCTACCAACTGAGCCTCAATGAAACATGTAATTTAATTTTAAAGCCTCTTAAAAACCTCAGCAATTACTTGAGATGTGGTAAATGTGTTTTGACTGAGAAAGTTGCGGTGTTTTGGGTCAGACTATCAATATTCTCTTCATTTTAACTGAGCAAAATTATTTCACCTCCAGCTATTCCCCTGGTCTCACATTATGCTATATGCTCATAAGTGAGCATATATACATATCAGATATATCAACCTAAACATTAATAATTTTGACAGTTTGGTGAGCTAATCCACAGAGAATTTGACAGCGCTTTAACCCAGAGGTCTGCAGGAGCTGAGCACAGACGCCGGGCCTGAGGCGGGGTTATCTGTTGTCAGGACGACAGCTCAGAGGGACAGCGCCCTCCTGCCATGTCTGAACTCATCGATCGATCTGAAGACAGATGGAAACTATAAGTGGATGAGACAGCTTAGTCTGTTTTACAAGACCAAGATTAGTTCAATATTATAAAGACATCACTCAAAATGTCTTTCTTATATTAATGAACGCATCAGTATTTACCTTTAGTAAATTTCTGTTTAATGGCAAATTAGTAATTTGTCTGGTCTCCCCTCTGCAAAGCCGCCACTGTTAGTGTTCAACTTGCTCTGGGCCAATTAAAGGCGATCTCTGTCCACCTCTACTTGCAAATGAAAGGAAAATCAACTGCAGTTTACATACAATTATATCATGATATTATTTATATTGCTCCCAAAGCAAATGATGGCATGGCTCAGGCCTAATTAAAAAGTATTCATATGGCTTTAAAAGAACAGTGGCAGGCCAAAGTCAATTTGAATGTTTTCGTAATACTATGCAACAGTAACACTTACAAATACTCAGTGGAGACATAAAAGACCTATTAAAAGACCTATTAAACTGTGTGATAACGCATAGTTCATTATTGAATCTGGGAATACTGCGCTATTATACAGCCACAAACACAACCCTTGAGCTGAATTGTTAGTATTCACCCCTGTGATTACCCCAGGCTCAGGGTGAGTCTGTTTTTTCTATTGAGGCACTCACAGAATGCACCTTATTTTTGCATGTCCTCTGTCTAAGCTTTCCTTTGTGGTCCGCACTTCTTACCATGTTTTTTGCTCCACTAAATCAATAGCCACTCTACACTTTTTCTAGATCAATTCCACTCACACCACCTGCTGCTGGAGCTGCTTGGCATCCCGATAACACATTTAGCACAAATTTCTCTCAAGTAATCATGCTGAGAATGAAAGGTTTGAGGACTTCTTTTTCTACCCACAGACTGGATATCTCCCTGCCCTTTCGGATGCTTGCCTTTCTGAGTGTCGTGTACATAATGGTGACACACGCGGTTGGTGGGTGTCGCCCGCTGCCAACTGTTGCCAGTCTAATGAAGGGCTTGCCAGTAAAATGGTGCCAATTAGTGTGTACGAATACGCTTCAGGCATCTTCCTTATTTCCTCAGTGGTGCTTCTCTCTTCGGTTCAAATATAACTATATTCTGACTGGCACACTATCTCCAAAGCCAGTGATTATATCATGTTGTTGACTCTAGCAGATTGTGGAGCATCAGACGAAGAGGTGAAGACACATTGCCACAATTTCCCTCAAAGTATTCTTTGGCGTGTGAACAGAGATGAGCGAAGACTGTCTTGTGCCTGGCTGTTGCTCTTGTGCATGCAGAAAGAGAACACATTCCAAAACCATCAGATTTACCAGAACCAATTAAACACCAAACCTCTTCTTTCAAATACAATTTCATATTTTGATTAGCAGCCCTCTTCTGGCTTATGTATAACTTCAACTTCCTGATCTAAACAATAAAATAAATACTGTAGTCAACTAAATGGTTGGATACAGTGTAGGGTCCAAAACCTCTACCCAACATCAAAATGCTAACAATATCCATGACAAGCAGATGACTCCAAAACAAGTATTTTGGCAGTAAAAATACTACAAATAAATAAGGGAGACAATCCCTCCACCAGAAAACTTAATACAACATACGTAATACATTTTTGTTTTGTAAACAAAAAAATAAGCTAAATATTTGCTATATTGCAACCAGTTTTATTTCTTGGCAAGACTAAACAGCTTTTCACTGGTCCACTTTTTACTGACTGTCCCCAAAGTGAAAACTAAAGATAGGAATGGAAGTGTTCTGTCCCACATTTTCATGCAACAAGAAAACTTTCTAATCCCCAATCCACAGACTTCAAGTGGACTGTTGCCATGGCAAGTGACTATTTCAAATCAAAATGTTACATATTGTATTTTTCATACATATTTTTCTTTTTTGAAGCAGTCAGGGATTTATGCTTGTTACCAACTGCTCTCTCCATGACCCCACTGATCTCCTAATTACTAAGTGAAAGACAGAGCTGGTTACTCATCTAATATGATCAGGCCATCTCATCATCCTAACTCAGACGATAACAGGGTTACACCCTCACATCTCCTCCTTTAGGTGAGTCTCTGAGGGGACTGATTCAGACAACGGTCTATGGACAAGAAGGGCTTTAATTAACTTCTATTTTATGTTTATGGTATGAAATATAAAACAGGAAACATCTACAGTTTAATCATCATGGCTATCCAAAAAGAAAATCCAGGCCCATTTTCCCAGCTATAAAAGCATAGAAATGACAGTGACACAGGTGGAAATTGTTCTGATCATCTATCTATCTCCATGGACACAAGCAGGTGATGCCATCAGGCCATTTATAGGTCAGATCTGTGGAGAGATGAGCCTGCTCACAGTAAGAATACACGTTTTTCAATGTATTTTTGGGTAATAAAAACACAAGCACTGGAATGAATGTGAGATATCAGGCTTTACGTTTGTGAACGTAACTGAACTTAAACTGAATTATTTCATTAAAATGTGAATCACAAATCTAATCACAATGGTTATCAAGAAAATTGCAATTAGATTTTTTTTCAGAAATGGTTTAGTCCTACACAAAACACACTTACCCTAAAGGCAGAATGATCAACAGTCTATCTCACTAACTGCATTTACTTCATTATAGACGTTTAACAGGATCCTTTCTTTCCTCACTGCTGTCACTGTTGCGTTGTTCTGTTCTCAATCATAGTCAATACATCATCCTTTTCCCATTGCTCCTCTTCCCCTCTTCTCCACTCTCCTGCTGGGTGAGGGAGCTCAGTCATCAATAATAAAATAGCTAGGATCTCGTTGAATCCTCTAAGAACCCATTCTACCCCCCTGTTGTACGGCTGTGTTGTGAATCGATTATTATTTCAGCTGTGCGAACGTGTCGAGATGGAGGGAAATGTAAAAATTAATTGTGTTGCATAAAAATAGCTCTTTGATCCTGTAAATATTTCTGCTCTAACCTCATGTTGAAAAATGCACTTTTACATCATGTCCTCTGTACACTAACAAATGGAGTACAGCAGAGTGCAAATACTTCAGAGACTATGTGTGGTTTAATATAGCCACTTATTTATGTAAAAATACAGTTTCACAATACACTCTGAAATCTTTAGTTTAACATCAAGACCAAATAATTCAAGATTCAGAAAAATGTGTGAAAAGTCATTACGCAAGTAGAATTTAAATTTGTGAAAGTGCAGTTTAGCACCTAATCAGAAGTGCACTCTTTTATTTTAAATGGAAAATGGTCCCATTTTTACATAGCTCTTTTCCACCTTTAAAGTACTTTACAACTCACCCATTCACACATACCACTCAACAAATGAGAGTGTTTGAGAGTTTGAATCTGGGAGCAAGATTCGAACTGCCAACCTTTGGATCAAACACATAAACATATCAACTGTCGCCCCTTTTAAATGACTATATTAGATGATTTTCGATTATATTGAGACTTTTTCTGGTAAAATAAAGCTTAAATATAAAAGGAATCTGCGTATATGTTACCCAAACCTCCAATAATTATTCACCAAAAAGACAATTCAACTTGAAATGAAAAATGGTAGAAGCTGTTGTCTTGGCTTTACTTAAACATAAAAACACTTTTCAATCTATACTCTATAGCACCCATTCATCCATTTTCTTCGGCTTATCCGGGGCCAGGTCACGGGGGCAGCAGTCTAAGCAGGGACTCCCAAACTTTCTTCATCCCAGACAAATCCTCCAGCTTCTCCAGTGGGACCCCAAGGCGTTCCCAGGCCAGCCGAATCCCTCCAGCATGTCCTGGGTCTTCCCTGGGGTCTCCTCCCTGTGTGACATACCAGGAACACCTCCCTAGCCACCTCTCTATAGCATTTCTAGAGAACTTTCATAATTACAAAAGAAACATCGGTACTTTGACTTTGCATGTACATCCAAGCATCAGTTTAGCCAACTCACCCACTGAAGACCACGATGAAGTCCATGACATTCCATCCGTTCCTGAGGTATGAGCCTTTATGGAAAACAAAGCCCAAAGCAATGATCTTTATTCCAGCCTCGAAGCAAAACATCCCAATGAAGTATGGCTCTGTTTTCTCCTGTTAAAGAAAAAAATAAAGAAAATTAAAAAGGTTATTTAATATTGTCATCAAAATTCTGAATGCGAGTACTTGATGAAGCCTATCTCACCAGTCTTTTGGACATGGGGGTCTTGTCCTCTCCAGGCAAGTGTTGTTCCAAAGCCAAGACAATGCAGTTTGCGATGATGGTGGCAAGGATCATGTACTCAAACGGAGTAGGGTCTTGAGTTAAAGAAGCCAAAACATTTGACAGTAGATTATTACATTATTTATTGACTACTACATTAGGTCAACACAAATAATCAGATATGAGCAGATTTTAAAGTATACTTTGACTGTAATGAAGACTACTCAAACAATTTGAAACAACAGACAAACATTATAACAGCATATTGAATGAGAACCAATACCCAAGTTAATATATTTTTCTAGGACCAGACCCGGGCTGTACCTGATTTCCGATGAGCAGCCGCAAACACGTACAAAGCTAAATTTATGCAGAGGCACAGCACAAAAGGACTGAGAGGGGATGAAACAAAATTCAATAAACATGGTCACACCTAACACAAGCTGCACAGAGCTCTATTATTTGTTTTTTTTTTAAAGCAAATTTTACAAAGCTTTTTTTTTCTTTTTTGGTTGGTCCTTTTTTGTGCGTAAAAGCAGAAGAAATTAATTGCTGAGGCAAAGTGATAGAGAAAGCAGATTAGTGAAGGAGATAGGAGGGTTTGAAACAGTAAAAGTGAATTAGGGGCAAATGGGTAAAATAAGTCAGTGGACAGATCTGTTGTGGGTGCAAATAGCTGCAGGGTTACTCTGGGACACAGAGGCTAAAAAAAGATGAACAAATCTAACTCCCACAAGAAGCTTCAACTTAACTGTGAGACATACTGACAACAGCGGCTGATAGCTCATTAATAAAATGATCTACAGACATACAAAACCAACGGATGTAGAAAATATTGAAAACTGTATTGTAGTTGCTAAACCATAAATACTTAATTGTGTAGTAGTCTCATTTATGGGCTTCTGATTTAAATTAAAGGTGCACTATGTAACTTTTCTGGTGGAGGGTGGGTAGTATATCCCACCTTGTCTCCATGATGATGTCATAGCTTTACAGGTCAGATCAGTAGGTGTCTATGTTTTCAAGCAATTTCAACAATGAAACACCTGTGATTTAATAAATGTAAGAAAAAGTTTCATGCTACAATGGGGGCAAAGCAATAACTAATAATCGGAAAAGTTGCAGTCGTACTTTTAATTAAGATAAAGTCACTAAAATATAAAGATTTTGACTTTGCAAAAAAAAATAAAAAATCTGAAACTACGAGCTTGGGACTAACAGAAATTTTCTGTGATTTTTTGGTCATTTTTATATAGTGCTTTACCACCTTCAAGGCCCTCACCCACTCAAGAACCACTCACCCATTCACACACACATTCATACACATTCATCTGTGGGAGTGGGGTTCAAACCTTCGGATCAGTGGACAAACACTCTACCAACTGAGCTACTGTCACCCCATAGAGTTGTGATTTTTTTCCTGTAAATAATGAATTCACTAATGAATTCACAGACAGTCACTGTGTTTGGTTTTTTTAAATCTTTTTTTAATTAGTTGGTGCAGCATTATAACCAAGAGTTCAAGAGAGTGACTGCTGCTTTAGCCAATCCTCACATTCACTATTACCCTTAGGCACACAGCAAATAACTAGACAAGATGAAGACGGAGTGGTTCGAAAACAGAGGAGGCTAAAATGAAGATGGAGAGGAAGACAAGAGAGGTATCCACGGCAACCATTTTCTTTCCCAAAGTCGGTTGTTGGAGATGGTAACCAACGGTTCAAGTATCTGTGCGGTGACACACATATAGGGTCTAAGTCAGTGAGGTATATGAGGCTAATTTTAACCAGAGATTAGTGATGTGGCAGCTCTGCAGAGGTGGTGTTGTGAAAGCCTCCAGGCACTGACTAGCTGACAACTTCATGGACATTCTGCACTGAGACCGGCAAATATATCTCTGCTCAAACTTTGCAAGAGTTTTAACCTGAACCCAAAAGTGGAACGAGCAAGCAAGCCCCACAGCTAAGGGTTAAAGATAACCACGAAATACAACTATTTCATTAAATATTCATAAGTTTCAGAATGATGAAAATTTATCATAGCAATTAACAATTTAACAGAAAATATTCTATCTTTTGGATGGTCAGCTGTCCTCAAAATGGCACTATAACACGAAGCTGAAACTAAATGAAATGAATAACTTCTCTAATCTGTGATTTTCAAATGTTTGCAACACAGAAAATAGACCATAGTATAAACCAACCAAGGGGTACATGAGCACTTGCCGGGAGATACATTATTATTATTAATATGTCAGATCTAAATGTTTCTGAAGGCAAACTAAAATTCTGGCAAACAAGAAATTATAAAAGTTATAATGCAATAACCCCTATAAACAAATAGGGGGGTACTCAGTGTGTGCTTTGAGAGTACTCAAGACAAAAAATGATGGGAACCACGATCAAGTTGGAATCAACAAGTGATTTTCTAGCATCTTTTGCAGCATGTGTTAAACAGTCAGCTGGCATATGACGTGTGGGGATCAGTTTGAAAACCGTCTCGTGAGCGAGTCGTGAGTCACACTGATGCTGGCACTCTGCCTCTGTGCCTCAAACAAGTGTAAAAATAGACAATGTGATGCCCTGCGAATCTGTGATTATGCTCCAACCCAGACTGGAGCATTTGGGGGTGAAAAGGAACCATTGTTATGTCAGCCTTCGTGTCTATATATCAGTTTTTTCTATATATAAACTGACAGTGACACTATTGTCTGTACTGACTTATGTAGACCACTCTTAAAGAAACTGTATGCAGCCTGTGCTTGTGTTTTTAAAAAGGTTTTACAATCACAACTGAATCTGAGTTGCCAGTGCCTTAAGCCTGCAGATAGAGGATAGATACATGTTTTTCTTGTTCTCAGAATATGGACATGCCATGCCTCAAAACCTCCAGAATTCACTCATTAAGCTGCAGAGGCCGCACTAGTACCGATTAGTGATTGGCTGGTGGGGTTTAGGTAGTCAAAATTCAGATCAGAGAGTCCTTTTAGGTAGTAATTAAGAATAAATCACTATAACAATTGTTGTCATTGTTTAACCTGATATCTGGGAACACAGAGTTATGTTTATGAAATTTAAAATACAAATCTTATATAGAGTTCCTTTAACACAACTATCATTAAGTTAAACTGTCTTATTGGACACAGAGGTGTCAAGATATTAATCAACTGTGTCAAAATGTATCTAAGGCCAGATTGTAGGGTCATAGAAGCCAAAACATTGTGACATATACATATATGTTGTATAGATTGTATAGATTTTGAATAAAAGAGTCTTTGACCAGGCCTTGACATTATAAGGCATTACAAGGCCATTGTGTTGTAGTATTAGTAGAGTTTATTCTAATGTATGTACTTTAATTATTATGCCCTGCTTTTTTTTTAACTTTTATTCACAGTGATGACCTAACAGTTTACCACTGCTTGTTAAACACCTCTAAAAATATTTTTTTCTCTGGGCTATGATGAAAAAAGCATTTAATCCAAGTATCAATTATTTAGTGGTGTACCTTCTCAATAGGAAACTTCCTGCTGTGGGAGTTCCCAGTAGGGATCAGAGAGGAGGAGCAGCTGCCAGTCCTCACCAGGCACCACTTCAGTTTGACCTGAGCTCGGAGTTCATTAACCAATCTCCTCCCTGCCAGGACGCTTTCAACCTGCTTTGACCACCGCTGGATAAGCCACTGCAGCAAGAGCTATGTCAATTATCGGTATCAGCAATATCTAAATCTGTTTTACTACCATCACAATACAACTCAAGTTACTTCAAATGAGTTCAAACAAAAAAGGTCTCTTGAGTCATTTCTAGTACTTTTATCTACCACTTTAGCACTTACAGAGAAGACTCTGTTACAGTGAGGTAACAGCAGTAAATGATGCTCCACATAGACTGACCTTTAACAAATCAGATGTGAGTTGAAGAGTACCATTGGCTTCACACTCAGAGCATAAACAGATAAGGCAATGTGAATTAAAATAACTACGTGTTCTCAATCCATGCAGGTAAAATGACCAATGAATGAATTAAAATAATGACCCAAAGCCAGGCCTCACTCATCTTTAAAACTTGATGAGCAGACACTATTTAAGAAAATGACCTGAAGAATAATGACTTATAGCAATAACACATGACAGGACAGTCAGACATGATCAAACACAGCCCCTTTAAATGTCTGTTAATCAGATGCATTGAGCTCATTAGATGTAACAAGAAGCTCCCTGCACTGGGCTACATTAACCTGCAGGTCATTCAATTTTGGGACTTTCTCTTTAGCCACCAGCATCAATAAGGATTAATATGAAAATCTCTAATTTATGACTTGAAAGTATATTTATATATGAGGTTTTAGAGCATGGTGATGAATAGACTGAACAATAGGCAGGGTTTAACAATGCCAACAGCAAATAAAGAATCTATATGGCAGCTGTAGCACTGACAGGAAGTAATCTAACTGAGAACAATAGTAAAGGGGCCCCACCTGCCTCCTCCACACCTGCTGAGGTGCACAGCATGGGCACACACATTTACACACATAGCAACAGTGGACAGTTCAACAGGCAGAGGAACAGTGGGTTTTGCGGCAAGTTGAGCAAAAATCAATGTTATCACAAACCCTTCAATGGCAATTAAGGTATTTAAACCAGACCAATGTGTAGCACTCAAGAGTAGAATGAAATAAGACATAACTAATTCCTATTGGCCAAGTTGTTCCACTTCTTTATGCTATAAACCGCAGCAGCCTTTTTTCCCACGCATTAGGCACTTGTTGCTCTGCACTGCGGGCACTGCTGATTTTAAGAAACTGCTATTATTGCAAACATTAAACTTCTTTACCCACCATCTCTGTACCAGGACCCTGGGCCAGGTTATTATGAGACTACGTGATTGTGTTCAGCACACCTGACTTCATTACACCAAAGGATATGGCCATTCAATGATTTTCTTTGCGTACTTCCGGACCATGTTGTCCTCCCCAAAGATGAAGAGAGACCGGTTGACGGTGAAACAGTTCTCCCGGACCGGAATAGGGTTGTAAAGGGCCATGGTGCGAGCTCGCTGCGCTTTGGTCTGCTTGAAGGCTGGGGAGATGCCACCAGTGGACACCGCCGCTCCATCGCGGTTCCGGTTGCGCTCGGATCCTCCATCTCCTGAGCTCAATAAGCCCGGAATGTCGTCTCCAAACCGGGCCATTCTGCGACACAAAGCACACGGAGAAAAACACACAAGTGTAAGAGGAGTTAGAGGAGACAGCAGGCTCCAAAAGCAGGGCGCGGTGCTGCCCTTAATGTGACACGCGCAGGACAGCCACGCCACTTTTAGTCCATGTTGTTCGTTAGGCTATGAACAAAGCCGATTTTCCAAAATTAGGCAACTTAAAGCGTGTCCAAAATGATAATAGCCAAGTACTTTTATGGAGGTATCAAACTATGCCGTCAACATTGTACCGCGCCTTGCGTAAAATCCCATCCAAAAAGTTGTTAAATTAAACAGCGTTTAGCAAACATCGCTGTTGAAATCAAATGAATATAAAATAAGAAAAGAATGCAACTTTGTGCCGCTCCAAAGAAACTACTGTAACTCGAAGCAGCAACAGGTCAGGGCTTTATCCATCCTCAGTCCCTGGAGCGACCAGAGCCTCGTCCATCGCTACATGAAACTACAGTCCGCTGTCATATTCAGAGCACATCCCTGCTGTCCTCGCTCCCCTCTGCCTACAGCAAAAAAAACTTTCCCGATCTCTGTTAGATTTCCCAGAAACACGCACTGTGCCGGTCCCGACGCTCCGTAAATGAAATGGAAAATAACCCTGTGTCTGCGTCTGATTGAGAAGTACAGTGTGTTCAGCGGGAGTGCAGATGAGCTGCATCAACACACCTCCTCCAACATTTAGCCAATCCCACGATCACCAGTGCAACCAAAAGACGACAACAGTCCAACACAATGGGACATGACAGAAAAAGGAAAAAGGCTGTGACATATTTAGGCCTATTTTTAGATCTGTTTTCTGATTATTTATTAGATTAATTTTTTGCAATGCACCTAATTGTTGAAGGCTAGTTGCTTCAAAACCATCTTGACTTTATAGTTGTTGGTTTTTGGTTTTTTGTTTTTTTTTTAATTAAATTTGATCTTCATCACCTGTGAACACCTGTGAAAGCCCCTATCAGGAGGCATCAGGGAGGACAGCGATGAGCGCCCGGGCTTAATTACAGAGTTCAGAGCCTGCCATTGTGAGGCATGATAGCGAGGGGGCGGCATGCTGCTCTGCGCTGCCTGGAAGTGAGCGCATGTTCCACATGGACAAGAGATTCAACAGCAGAGACAGACCAAGCAGCTCATCTGAAGACAATGACACACAGAAGTTATTGGTACTGTAGGCAAACAGGAGAAGTAATGAAAATGCAGGGAAATTAAAAAGAGTGTATAAATGTTTTTATTTTCAGAAATAACTGCACTGAACAGGCCACTTTTGAAATTAGATATTACAGGGTGTGCTCACATTTGCCATTACATCAAAGTTGGGAGTGAACTGGGACTAAAATGATAACAAAACCAGAACAGGACAAAACCAGGACTAGGTACCTAGTACTGGGATTGGAGACCGCTGGGAGTGCACGTGCCACAGTGGGGCAGCAGTGGTCCGTTTCTGTCTCCTTGGGCAACACACTTCACCCATTTGTCTTGTATGAATGTGGTGTATGAGTAAGTTATTGGTGGTCAGAGGGGCTGATGATGCAGATTGGCAGCCTCACTTCTGTCAGTCTGCCCCAGGGCAGGCCTGGCTATAGGAGATGCTTACTACCACCGAGTATGAAATGAAGCAGTGCACAAAATTGTAAAGCAACTTTGAGTGAAAAAAGCTCTATATAAGACTAATGCATCATTATTATGAAAGTAGAATTGACTTTTACACTTAACTGAAGAAGCAGTGACGAAGACTGTGATCACCCAAGTGCATCTTCCTCATTAACACTCCTGTGCATCAAGTGTTTTAAAATAGACTCGCAGGAGACAGAATAGCATCATCTGGTTACCTCAAGGGAGCTTTGAGTTGGAATGAAAATCACACTGCATTTTCTGTTTATTTATATAGGAAATGTTTGTGCATGCCACTTGCTGGGTCTGTTTTGTGGTAGGAGGAGAACGGCACTGTAGTGTGTGAGACGAGGGGTTATCTGTGATAATTAAAGGTTTGCAATAATGACTGGGGACGAATGACCAGGGAAGAAATTACTGGAGAAAAAAACAAAGAAAGTGGTTAAAGTTTCTGTATTGTCTTGAATTTCAAGAAAAAATGTTTAGTATGTTCTAAGCTGATATCGGCTGCAAACAGTTTGTACAATATCCACTGTTTCTAATGCATAAATAACTATAGACGTCTGGTATTGAGACAAGATAAACACATCCTCAGTCTTTTTACAGGCTGACTTATAATATACAGTTTATTAAGTTTCTTAATTTTACACTGATGTTGAAAAGTCCTAGCTGAAATTGCTTCAATATTCCTTCAATATTTTGTTTCTTTTTTTTTTTTTTTTTTTTATCTTCCTCCCCCTGCTTATATTCACCAACAGTGGAGGGCATGTTCATTTTCACTATGTATTTAAATTAAGAACATTAATTTGTATGCAACAGTATCCACATAAATATTTTAGCACAATTTCATCATCTTTGAGCTTTCCAAAATGTGTCTAATATCTGTGGCTTTCTTTACAGAGGATTATAGATGTCTTACTGCTGGCTATTTACACTTTTACACTAAACTGTGTTGGGCTTTTGGATGATAACAATTAAAGACCTCTTTGTCTTGAAGTAAAAATGAACAACATGTAAGTATTACCAAGAATGAGCAAAGTCTAAGCATATCTGTATCTAGTTTGGTTGTCTTGCCTATGTTCAGGATGCATGTGTTTCTGTGTCATATTCTTTCAAAGAGAAAAACACAGTGGACAGACTTAATGGTGCTCAAGGGATTGAGATGAACTTAAGAAATTGATGGAAACAAGCACAATAATGTTGAAGGCAATTATTTACAAGGTGTGATGTGCTGGGTAGTAAAACATAGAATTTGTGTTGTGAGTAAAGCATGTCATCACATTTTCATCACTGCAGGTGAAGCATGTTGACAGCTGTAGGAGGGGCTTCAGAGGACAAGTATAAAACAGCAGGACTTTCTATAGATCTATTTTGACGATTATGTATGTTGTTTTGTTCTTTGTGGGTCTTTTTTAACAGTTTGATTCATGCATTTTTGCAGACAGACACTCATTTACATTGTTCATTACGTTTGGATGGTGGGAAAGCTGGACCACAAGGAGAGAATCCATAAGGATAAGGGGTCATTCAAGTCATGCAGCAAAATTAATACTTTTTATATGATTTATGAGACATTGCTAACTGGAGTTACGTTTTTAAAATGAGAGGAAACCAAATTTACCACAATCTATCTACAGTCATTAAATCTCATCAATTACAATTGAACTTTACAGATCTCAGTGAATTTTCCACAAAACTGTTTGTTGCCTGTTACAGTCACCTTGGTCTCCATAGCAACAGGACATCTGTGTAGACATCACGATTTAAAGTAATTTATGAAGTATTTTCTTTCTTGCCAGTGAAACAGACTCAAAATTTCACTTGGCTGCCTTTATAGACCTATTCTTAATTTAATAGGCCCGTGTCAGTATTATTATTCACTAGCCTATAAGTCACAATAAGGCTTTTCTTAAGAAGAATGTAATTGTTAATATGGCTTTTTGGGGGAATTCCATAATAAATCACCTGATATTTGCAATTTATATATATTTAACACTTCCTGACAAATGAACACAGATTGACTTGAAACCAGTGTATTGATAATTACAGAATATACTACTGGTTCTGCTTTCCACAAGGTAACGATAATGTAAATAATGTAAAAGACATTTCAATTTACTCTAAAACACATACAGTGCTGGGTCAGTGCACTGTGAGCCAGAGTCCAGATTTCAGCGTGACACAGAAACACAAGTGGACAGACAGTCACTGGAGCCAGACCAATTGATGTGGCGAGATGAAGGGGCCTATATTTAGCATTATTGAGATGGTAATGCTTCAGAGGAGGGCAGCGTGCATGTGTGTTTATTAATTAGAGGGCTGGACAAAACCTGTAATTTCAAAACAGAAATAATAAGCAACGAATCGTGATATCTGGACCCTAACAAACTATGGAAATATCATCACTGTTGATTTTTTAGCTTTGGCCTTGAGGAAAATGATGAAACACGTTAAGCTTGTGGCATGATTTTCCTGCCTCTCTCTCCAGCCCAGCCCAGACCCGCCTTGCACTGTTGTCTATCTCACACTGGTTTCTTAGCAACTGAACTGATATGCCCCCTTATTCTCAGCCCCATGAATCTGCCACCACAACCCAAGATTTTATGGAATAATGCGTTTAAAGCCCTGGGATTCGAAGAGTTATAGCTGCAGTCGTCTAGTGTACTACTATACAATCCGTGAGCCTCTCTTTATCTCATGTAGAGCTTAACTTTGCTGCTATGAAGAGATGCTAGTCAGCAAACACACAAAAACCTTGGTATATATGCAGCCTTGAAATAAATAAATAACTAAAATAAATAAAAACATGGAAATAAAATCTTCAGAGAATGTAATTATCCAAATGGAAACTAACAAGCATTACACTCATTAAGTTGCCTTTGTGCTGTATAAATAATTAGGACAGGTGTGTGTGTTTTTTAATTACTAGATAGAAAAGACCACAATCCAGAGTGAGACAGTGCCATTGTTCATGCCATGATGTCATCTACGCACAGGCTAATGAATTACCAAGGTCTATGGGAGAGCAGAGTTTTTGTATTTGCACATTTGGATAAACACTAGTACAAAGAATATTACATTTATTAAATGCAATAATCACATGGATATTAGGGATTCACAACTTACAAAGTATGATTCACAAACACAAACGTATATATAAAAAAATCACTCATTAATGTATTACTGAAAAAATGAATTAATCAATCATTTAAAATTAATTATTTAAACATGAAGTAACAATTTGTCTTGATAGCCACAAGAAATACTAAATACTAGGAGCTAAAAGCAACTGGTGGCTACATATTGCAATAATAGTTGTGATGAAATACTTCCATCTAGTGACAGATGAAGGAACAGCATCGTCCTCGAAAACATGGGTTTCAAAGTGATGAAAACATAGCACAGTTGACAAAGCAATAGCAAAAAAATATATACCGGTATATCTTTTGAATGGTGCAATGTCTTCAAAATCTTGCCTATAAAATCAGTAAGTTGAAACCGAAGAAAATATCATCTCACAGCATATTTTATCATTAAAGATAAATATAGACTTTTAGAGAGTATTTATATTCTGTTCATTATAAGCAGTAACATCGATCCAACAATAGAATAGAAATATAGAAACAAGCTATTGACTGGCTGTACAAAACTGCAAAGCCGAGAGATCTCACCTCATCATAGTGGCATTTCATTGTACCAAGCAAAATTCCATTGTTTTTATTGTTGAAAATGTCTATGTGACATAATTTTAAACCTATATGTATTACCTGGAGTCTGAAAATGTTTTAATGATTGCAAGTAAGCACAGAGCTTCTCCGATCTCATTCACATTGCCACTCCCTCTCGTCCTCTCCGCTCCTCTTCCTCCCTGTAGCTCCCTGCTCCATTACTCAAACATGCAGAAATCAAAATATAACTTTTTAATGAATCAGTGAATACAAAGAGAATGCTACATGGTTAAAAGCTCATTTAAGTGTATTTTAACTACTATATACCCGTTAAAGATGTGTACTTCGCTATAAAAGTTAAAAAATTAAGCACCAACACCCAAGCTCTTCACTGGCTTCACTTCACATAAACTTGTACTGTATGATCAGCATAACCAAAACATAAATTTTATCCATAGCCTGGGATCATGCAAGAGCAGTTCCTTTTGATGAAGTGCACCATCTTAACTTCAATATAATTAAACTCTAAATCCTACATGTAAAAATCCATCAAAGTGTACACAAAACTATGAATAAGGAATACCCAACTCAACAGCACTGGCGCTTACCCTCTAAATTAAACCATCCGTCAGTGTGTAAATACAGTATATAGTAGATCGAAATGAGAGTAAATGAAAAGAGCGTCAGACTTCAAACTGGCAGTCGCACGGATCAATATTCTCAACATATGGCCATAATTCACAGGAGAGTGGAGGGTAGAGGCAGATGGTGGACGCTGGACTCTGTGTTTGCCTCACCTGTAACGCAGCGAAACAATCAAAAGTGAAAAATGAGACATAGTGAGGAAAAATGTATCGTTGTTCATTATGTTGTTTAATGTCATGAAAGTGCTGCATGTTCTGTGATCATTATTAAATTACATGTGTTTGGGCTGATAGACCAAAATAGGGATATCAAGAAGATTCAGATCACAAAATAATCACAAGTCTAGAGGTAACATTTTTTTAATCTGGCTGTTTATGCCACGCCAACCTTAGTTTTTCATTCAGAAAGTTTGATTTAATAAACTGAAGGGCTGTTAATATGGCAGTGAATGAAAGTGATTTAAGTATTTTCACTACAGTTTGGAGGTGATATCAATAATTGTGAATAACTGTCTTAAAAACAGATCTTCTCACAAATATCTAATACACAAAAATTTGACTTTTTGACATCCCGAAGCTGCCACAGCCCTCCTCTGCCTTCCATGTTTGGCACCAAGCCATGGTTTTAGTGCAGTTCATTACATGCTTTTCCACTTTGTCCCATTTTAAGTGTTGTGGCTTGAGAAGCAGCTGTTGATTTGAAAAAGGCATATTTTGCAAAACATGGCAATCTTACTATAGATCAGTGGATTATAAGCAAACTGCAGTGAGCTAAACCTCTCTCATTTGGAGGATTAAAGGCTGAGACTGGATCTAATTACAATGTTGGTTGGTAATAAAAAACAAGGAAATGATGAATCAGTTTTGGTTTGGAAACTTAGCCAGAGACTAATTTGTTTAATGGCATGGCTCGCACAAGGAAGCCAATATTATTTATTTATAAATATAGAGAATATCAATATTATAGGCAGAAAATATGACGTTTTTCTCCATAGTTTCACTTGTTTTGGTGTACCATTAAATTCTACTGCTATTACTACTACAACTACTTTTACTCATTTTTAAATTACACCCTAAATTATATACAGAATACTTTGGAAATGTATTTAGTAGCAGAAAACTGATTACCCAAATTAAAATGTATGTTGTAACATATTCTATTCTTCATAGAGTACTGTATTCTGAATACTCTGAATACTTTTACACCAAGATGCATTTAAATTATAATCTAAAAATATGACATATAATTACAAACAGCTTTATTTTTGGTGCAGTGTTTGATATGCATTAATTTATGTCTAATTAGAGTTGCACATGCACGCACTGCAAGAGCGGTGTTTTCTTTTCTTTCTTATACAGTGCATTTCAAAGACAAAATTGCATGATAAATTACTGCCGTGTATTCCTTTTAATTGAGTAAAATAACCTCATTCTGAACACCACCAAATGAAAGAGTAACTGTACCGGAATACAGGTACTCAAAATTAGTATTCAGAATAGGTATTTTTAGGTATTATAGTTATTCAGATACTTCCCAACACTGATTATATAACATGTGACTAATCGTTAATGATATGCTTGGGTCTTTTTAATCGAGAGGTCAGCACTCAGTTTGGAGTTATGAGTGATGTTCAGACTTTCGGGGAATAAATTGGGCAAGTTTTGTGTTAAATTGCACTGATTAAAAACTGTTTATGTTTCCATGATGCATGACCACATCTGTGCAGGGCTGTTCTCCTGATATCCACTAGGGGTCACAAATATGACATTTAACTCACTCTGCAATGTTGTAGTTTATAGAGAGTGTTGTTGATGACTTTGCCTGCTTACCCAGCACCTTCGGCCGATTTATCAAGAAACCTATTCCCCATTCACATCAGTCACAGAGATGCAACATCCCACCTCTCTCCTCCTGTTTAAGAACCCAGACATGTGGTAAATACGGTTACGCCTTCTCCAGACTCGTCTCTAGTTCATTTTCTACTGGAATTATTCTCAAACAGTAACAAACCATACAGACTGACTATATGCATTAGAACTTTAGAATGTAATAACAGCAAACTAGGCAATTTTTGAAGCTATTAGAGGCACCCTGCTAGGACTAATTTAGCATGAAAGCATTCAAGTCTCAAAGAAATCCAGTTGCACTACAAAGCTATCATTTGCTCCAATAAGCTAACAGCATTGAACTCTCAGTACAGCACAATTATACCTTTGATATTTAAATCTACAGTTTGAATAAATATCTGGCAGTTCATTTAAGGTCTGTGTCTGATTTAACCTTTTGGGAGGGTTTTTGGGACCCATAATACACAAATGCACCTGCTTTTCGGATGTAATTAACTGTAATAGCAAAGACACATATACTCGTATGAACAGATTTGTTACAATGCATTATGATGCATTTTTGTTATGTAACATCTTCTGTTTTAAATGACTATGTAGAGGTCGGCAATATGGCAAAAGCATATCCTAATTCCCCTAATTCTCCAAGTAGGTAAAAATTATGATTTTGTTATCATGATTATTGTTTTTATTTTATCTGTTTTTTTGATTGATATACCATATTCCATATATACCATGATATACCATGTTCACACATCACAGGTCAAATCATGTCTTTCACTCATTCAGAAAAACGATGGAGACTGATCAAATGGAAGAGTGGGTGGAGAAAGTGAACGCCATAAGTTTGTGTCAGACCACTAAGCTGCTTTCAACAGAAAAACATTGACTCTTAAGGGGAACGTCACAATTTGATATATCAATTTCAGTATTATACATTGCCCACCACTTCTGTCTGTAAAATCACCGCATATATTTACATAGTTAACTGGATGAGCAAAAAAATGACTTCATCAAAAACACATGGATCAATAGGTTCTGTTTGGAAACTCAGCCAGAGACTAATTTGTTTAATGGTATGGCTCGCACAAGGAAGCCAACATTATTTATTTATAAATATGCAGAATGCCAATATTATAAGGCAGAAAATATGATGTTTTTCGCCATCCTATTAGTACTACAACTAGTATTACTCATTTTTAAATTAAACCCTAGAGAATACTTTGAAAATGTATTTAGTTACAGAATACTGATTACCCAAATTAAAATGTATTTTGTAACATATTCCATTACATGGTCCATTCAGAGTATTGTATTGTGAATACTCTGAATACTTGGTGGACTGGTTTTGTTACTAGAAATATCTGTCCAGACGACATCAAATTAATAGGGGTGAGCAATAAAGACAAAAACAAATCTTGATACATTTTTTAGTACATCTGAGTATCCCTAAAACTGTACTTGCAAGATCTGTTCACGTCTTTAAATGTTTAAGTTCAAGTTTAAGTATAAGACAAATGTGAAATAACTATACAATTTATCATTCAGCTAGAAGAGTACAGCATAAATACAGTATGTTCATTGATATAGCTTTTTACATATATATTTTTAACTGTAAACCATAAACCCAATATTCAAAATTAGCAATCTTCAACACAACCATTATAATATTATTGAACAGGTGAGCAGGGCTACAATTTTTCTATGACGTTTTCATTTCTACTATCAGCTGGTGTGGTAAATGCACCAGCAATGTCAACATCATTAGACCCAAGTGTTTGCACATGCACTGGATGGACTGGTTGTCAGGTCACGTAATACTTCCTGTGTTTTCATATCACAGAGCAACGACCAACGTCAGCACATAATGTTTTTTGTACTGACTACATTGTGCGTAGACAGTAGAAACCAGTAGTGGATGAAGTACTTATTTATGTTACTCAAGTAAAAGTAAAAGAATCACATGGAAAAATCTGCTTAAGTAAAAGTACACATACCTAAAATTTTGACTTAAATACAGTACTTTTACTCCATTATACTCCACCATTGGTAGAAACCCATATAACATTACACAGGGTCTATTCAAAAAATCATTACTGATTTATATTTTTAATCACTCTACACTAACTTGCCATTGCAGCAGCTTTACTTCTTCAAGCAGAATGGAAGCAGACACAAAACCCAATAAAGGGAGACCCAGTTCTGAATGAACATTATTTAACCTGCCACTAGTTTTAAATAAGTTATTTCCACATCTATAGACTTCAATTATTAACCAGATTCTAAATGATGATGTTGCTGCCTAAAAACCTAAGACTGCGTCACAGTGTGGACTTTGGGTTAGTTTTTAATGCAGTATAGAACATACTAACATATCACGTGGGCCAGGCTGGGAGATGCAGAAAACATATTTCATACAGACATCCCTGGAGAGACCAGGCTGCTAGTCGTGACAGAGTAAAGCAGGCCAAACCGGAGATTCATGGTGCTAACACTTACTGCTCAAACAGAACGGGGGCATCTAGATCATGTGTAGGGAAATTAGGCCATTCGATGTGGTTCTGCAGCTCAAGCAAATAAAAAAAAACTAAAATAAACCTTTACTGAATTAGCATAATAATTAAAATAACCTGGTATTTTTGCAGCAATACTTTCAAGAGTTTTGTGTTGCTATGGCTTTTAGAAACAATAAATTTGCTTTACATAATAGTATAATAAAATCAATTTCATAATCAAGATCCAGGTTTAGAAATTCTAAATGGTATGTAATTAATGAATATAAAATCAAGATAAACCAACACAGTTCATTTGTTACCTGGATGATTTTACAGATAGAGTTAATTTTACTTTCCTATTTGACTTAAAGATATCTTAGGTTTATTATTTGGGGATGTAATTTGGGAGGTTGTATATAATCTTGTCCTCAACACTCAACAAATTTTCCATTATTTTATTTGATAATATATATTCAAATGAAATAGTATGTTGTTTGTGCAATGAAAACAAGACAATAATTGAAACAGAAAGGGAGGATATACAGAAGAATGATAAAGAAACTATTAATACAACTGTAATATTTAAGAACTATAATCCAATCTGCTGCGCCTGAAAGGAATTTTATTTACTCGAGACACTTGATCATTGTGAGTTAAACGGCTCTCTTAGTCAAACTGTGACACACCTGACAGCTCCCATCCAAGTAATCCATGTCTCACTCTATCTACCATGACGGTCATCATTAGTGTCAAGTTGAAGCAGCGAGCTATTAAAATACAAACAAGGAAAGGGATGAACTGGGTGTATAGAGTCATTAGATTTTAAATCATGAGGAGTGTGTTCAAATCGTAATAGTGTTAGATAAATTCAGTTGTACTACAGTTTCTCCCTCATTCACACATTGCATCTTCTCCGTTCTGCATATTGTTTGACAGACACATGGGTTTGTGGTGAGGAGGAAAATGGCTTTTCAGCATGTTATCATTAATAATTTACTTATGACAAACAGCCCTGACATTTATATAGCGCTGGGTGTCGGTCTGACTCTGACAGTGAGACAATAATGAAGAAGAAACTATAAGATTGGGGGAAAGCCTCTCAGCTGTGCAGTGGTGCAATTAGACAGGGCATAGACCTCATGTGGTGGCACTTCGCTGGAGGAAAATATTGATACTTCCTGTGAATATGCAAAGAATGACCTACAGTGTGTCACATGACCCACAATTGAAAGTCAAATGAGTTACTGACCTGCTGAAATAAGGATGACACAAATGGTTATGCGAAACAGCTATAAAAAGAATTTATCGTATCTATCTACTGGGAACTTTCAGTGTAACTGTTTCATTATAATGAATCACATTCCATGTTAAACCCTGGACTTAGTTGGCATTTTTCTACATCAATTGATTAGACAATTCCTCTTCCAGAAAAATCGTCTGGTGCAGGGATTTTTCAATAAACCAATCCAATGTTTTCTGTCACTGGAGTAGGAGTGTATGAAATCTCCACAGCAGTTTTTAGCTCTAAAAATGTATAATGTGTGCTCAACACAAGCACATTTCAGAGTTATATAGCAGCATATGCTGGCTTTAACTGTCACTGGTAAAGGCCTTGTACAACAGAGTAGAGTGATGAACACAAGCATAAAGTTTGCACTGAAGCACCCTTTGGTTCATAATGACACAGAATACCAGTTGTGCTGCCTTGTCAGAATCTAAACACACTGACCCTACAGAAAACAGGCAATTTGGCGACTGCTGCTGCGAGTAAAGACACAGGCGGATGTTTTATGGCTGGCCAGAGGCACAGCTAGTGTTTTCAGGTTGTGATCAGAAGAAATAAGGATTACACATGATCAGTCTTACACAGGCATCCTGCTGGGAACAATGATCCTGTACCAACAACACTAACTCAGTGTACACATAGAAAGTCTATGGCACACACACATAAGCTATCTGTCTTTGAGTCATCTGCAACTACTGACAGAGGGCTTCCAGAGCCGTGTCAACGCTGAAAAATTACTGCTGCCATAGATCTGACAATCCCCCATAACATGTTGTAAAGTGCATGTTTCAAGTCTGTCAGCACGATGGCAGAGCATCCCCTGTCTCTGGTCTTGAAATACTTGCAGTGTCAGTGCAGAGTAATCAGACTGAGAGTGTAAAAGACATGTAAAAGGCATAAGAGGGAAGAAAATACATTGATGGGTATAGGTGTATTTAGTTGACACCTGTTTTCAAAATTAAATTTCCTCTGAAATCAATGGAAATGTCTATGCGGCACCAATCAGGAGTAGTAGATGAGTGGTGCACTGCTCATAAGCAAGGTTCTTGCTAAGGAATACCTGACTGTTCTTTGTGTTATATAAAAGATAGGTCAAAAGTCACTGCAAATTGTGTCTTGTTCTATACTAAGACAAAAAAGTAATTTGTCTAGTTCTAAATTAGACCCTGTAATATAAAATTATTGATTGTACTAGAAATATCAGGTATTCTGTGGTAGTCTTATTAATGGTTCTACTGATATAATATACAAAATGTCATGTTTTTTTTTTCTCTGAATAGAGCTTAAGCTTACAGCTCAGCTAATGACACATGACTATGGCAGCTCCTTCACTCATTTCAAATACATGTGTTTTCAAAAAGTCTGATTGGTTACTCCCAATGCTAAACAATACCCTCGAGGACTTACAAGTTCTATACTGTAAAGAACACATACCGAACTGTATCTTTTTAGACTTTTATTTTACCAGGTAAAATGTTTTGTAACTAATTCTCAAACATAACTAGAGTGATGTGATTTTTTCCTTGTTAATCAGAAATAAATTATATATCTGACGGTCACAAGTCAAACGGTGATAAAACATTGAAATTGAGGTTACTGGTCCACTCAAATAAAATGATTCCTTATAATCACTGTAGTTATGGACATCAGAATAGTTATTTTTACAAGCATTTCCAAACTGATGCATTTACCAACAGTGTCACTCATTCATCCATATACAGAAAACCGCTGTCTGCTCTTATGTGTCAAATGACAGGAAAAGTGTACTTTACACATAAATCAATGTGAAAAAATGAATTGGGCCATGCAAGTAAGACAAGAACAGTAAGATGATCTGACCAGTGACAATATATGGGTACATACAAACCACTTTACTAACCCCTAAAACTCTATTAATACAGTAATTTTTTTATTCCATCTGGAAAAACACACACACACACACACGCACGCACACGTACACACAAGCGCATACACACATACACCATGCCCATTTTTTCCCCAACCTGAGGCACCTGCTTATGCTAAAACTGGGCTCATTTCCTTTGAAAAACAGGAGCAGGTGCAAACTTTGGCTCAGGTGCAACATCTGATTTCCATCCTCCTGTCAGTGAACCTGTGGCTTAATGGCCCTGAGGCAAACAAGTCTGCCCTAATTCATATGGTCAGCATGCTCTCATTTCTGTTACTTATATCTCAAGCAATAAATCATTCAGATATTTGTCTCATTGCCTCACTGACAAGAACTGTTCAATGTAGCATCCTGTACCTGGAGTTTCGCAAAAGGGAGGGGGCACAGAGAGGGCACGAGGGAGGCCGTGACACTCGTGGTGAAGCCACAGCAGCAAAACAGAGGGAGGTAACTGCTAGAAATTCCACAGCGCCACAGGGACTGGACCACTAATACACTTGCAGTACCATACTTTATACTACCTATTCTGCCCAGTCTGGTCTAAAAAAAATCCTCATATGGTTATTTGCCCATTCATGGTATATTTTGGAAAGATTTATTGGCTTTTTTACTATCTTTATACAACTTACTAAAGGTAAAATATATCAAATTAACTACAAGCAATATTTATGTAGAAATGTATATAATAAGTAAATCTAGAGATCCATACAATGAGGTTAGTGTTGTAGTGTTCACTCACACTGCACCTGGTCCAGTTGTGACACCTGTGTCGGACCGGTTTAGTTGTGGTGTGACATTCACATGAGAGCTGGAAAGGCTAGCATTATGTCATATCCATTACACTCTGGTCTTTTTGTACCTTGTGGGGTGTTTTTTTGTTTTTTTTATGGCCACATAGCAATTGAATTATATATATTTAAACACTTACTGAAGTCAATGATAAAGTGATGTTGGTGTGGACATTTGAAAATTAATAAAACATAGCCTATTCTGTGGCCAATATACTCACTCCCATTCCTTGCGCCTCGCCTGTGGTGTGCTGTGAATCTTGTGAGCCTGGTGGGCTTTGACAATGTCTCGCTGCTCGATGAGGCCACCCCTTCGCCTCTTCATCACATTGGGGCTGACCGCCAGATCTCCCTCTCCCCCCAGCACCCCCCCTCCATCAAAAGCGGGGGTCACGTCCAGTGCCAGCCCCAGCCTGTTTGGATGCAGAACCTGGGGAATTTGCCCTGGCATTTGTGGGAGGTAGATGGTGTCGTAGCTGGTGGAGAGGCTGGGGGGCTCCAGGAGGTTGGAGGGGGAGTGCGGACTAGAGCCACAGGCCAGTCCTGCGCGGTGCTTCTGCCAGCTCTCACAGTCCAGTGCAGGGGGGGCAAGGAGGTGGTGTCTGGGGGTGCTGCTGCCATGCATCGCCCAACATTCCGCCCCCACCGGAGCTCCAGGAAGCCCCCGTGCATTGTGGTCCCCGGTCACAGACTGAGAGCTGACTGTACAGGAGCCCAATTCCAGCATGGTCTGAAGGCCGCAGAGGATATCAGCATAGTGCTAAAAAGAAAAGAGATACAAACTTGAGATATTAGGAACAGGAAAATGAATCCCATATATATTGTAGCATTTTTATTTGTAGGATGTTTTCTAAAATTATTAAGTTATGAAATAGAAACTTCTAGGTAACACTGAAAATCATTGTGTTTAAATACACATTTTTAATTAACTTAGGTTGTTGCCTCTGTTTAAGTTTTAGAGAGCTCTCGACTTTTAGTTAGCTGCACGATTGCTTGTTTATAGTTCCCTGTGCGGCATGGCTCATTGGGATTGCTGCAGTAGAGAGTGATGGCATTACAGAAGGAGCTGAAAGCAATAACGTTTCTCTAGCGTTCCAACTCTGATCATTCAAATCTATGTGACAGTATAAACATGAGAGTAGTCAATTAAGCAGATGACTTAGTGACCAGGAAGACATCTTTAGAGGTGGATTTAGAGCATAACAATGAGTAACACCTTCACAGAAAATGCATATAGTTCAGTGACACAAATCCCATCCCATAATAACTAGTCTTTGGTGGCTTGGGTAGAATTATATAATAATATATAAGAATATAAGAATAAGAATTAATTATATAAGAATTAAACTTTGGAGAAAAGGTAATGAGGAAAATGCATAACTGCCCATAATATAGCACCAGCATTTCCAGCAGCTCAAATGAATGAGCTAATCAAATGAGTGAGGCAGGAGAGCAGGAAAATACAAGTGACTAACCGATGAAGTAAGGATGTCAATGGCCAAAGCAAATGTGTGGCAATAGATTGAAAGGGTTAGAAATTACACAGATTGTTCCTTGAAGGTAGTTAATACCTGGTTTAAAATAAGGTGCTACAATGAGTACAAATTGTACAATAATGTCTGCAATCCATTAACTGTGCATTGAGGTGGGGTGTAATTATGACAAATGTATTCCTATTGAAACAGGGAATGTACAAAATTATGTCCTACTTTCATCTGACCATTTTAGCTAAATGCATTTTTGGTATAAAACAACTACTGAAAAGCAATAACATAGCAAAATGTATTAGACCGTTATAATTGAATTGGTACAGGGCCAAAAATCCCCAAAAGTGAGAAAGAAATTTGCATTGGTTTAAATCATCCTGGTACCACGTCATCCAACCATATACACCTGCTCTCCACTGGAAATACACTGCAACAGATGTAAGCAGTACTATACTAAAGCATACGTTTGTGGCAGTTGTTCTTCCTACACAAGACTCTTACCTTACCCACTTGAGACTATTTTGCTACGCAAGGTTATGGTAGCAACAATAACTTCAGGTTTAGAGATTTCGAAAACAATGAAAGACAATACTATATCTTTCCTGCCATTATCTCGATAATTATAGCAAACATGAGTCAGGTTTCAGCACATGTAGGTTTAAAATACCCCCACTGAAAAAGATAAATCAGACCCGTGTGCCTTCTGCCTACATTTTGTGCAGCAGTTTCTCCAAGTAATGGTCCTATAACCATTAAATTATTATTTGTAGTAATTATTTGACTGACAATAGAATCTTGGTATTAGTTTAAATACAAGGGAGACTAAAATACTCCTAATGCACCATAGACCGAAGTAGTATCACAACTAAATTGTTGTGACATTCACGTAAGACAGCCAGGTGTTTGTGAGGTTAATAATGAGAAATGAAGAAAAGGTCCGGACAGCCAGGCAACCTTGTCACACCTGCTGCCCCCGGGAACCACTCAGCTGTCTCATCACGCTTCGTATTTCACCCACTTCTGCCCTCTCCACCACATCCAACCTGGTCAGAGCAAAAAGAACCAGGAAATGTTCTGTCACCTAAATCTGCACTAATGGCCAAAAGGAAGAAAAGTCATATTTTTGTTTAATCTGAAAAACAGCAACTGGTAAAACTGTTTAAATCCTTTGCAACCATGTGAAGTCTATTTTTTGTATTAAATCTGACTGACTGCTATGACTTACAGTGAGTGCATGGGACAGTGCCAACACCTGCATATTTACAGCTCTCTATTGCACTGTTGCATTTGCTGACAGCAACAGAAAAGCTGGGCAAGTGAGTCAAAGCAAAATGCACAAAATAAGAATGTTTATAAAACATAAAGAAGTACTACAATTCTGGTACTACAATTATGTACATTTCACTTTATTGTAAATTATAATATTGATCTAAAACAGAGAATGACTCTTTATCATTATTTCAGTCTGTATTCATTGAAATATTGTGTCTTCTAAACTTATGAAATATATGAGTGTCCTCACTGAGTGTCCTCACTGAGGTATGTAAATAGGCTAAGTGACTGAAGGTAATAGACTAAAGACATTGCTATTATGAGTTAACATTTTGTTTTGATTTTCATCCCACTCCGATTCTGGATGAAACTAAAGGTTTATCATGCAGATTAAACTTTCAAATATTCTCTTAATTAAATGAATCTGGATTTGTATGCATGTTTTAATGAAAAGATGTTCACAAAGAGGTCTCACTGCTGGGTTGACCTTCTGAGAAAAGTTACATAACAGCAGATACACGTCAGATTGTTAATGATGAATGCTGCTAGAACTTGCACACTGTGACAAGCTTGGTCGTTTGGGGGTTAAATGACCTATGTGTGCTGTCGAACATACTAACAATCTCTGTATCCAAGCATTTCCAGAACCCTGTGACCTGTTGCTCATGAAATACCTCAACAAACAAATACTGATTGATGAAGGAACTGTATTTATTGGCTGTTAATGTGTTTGTAAATTAATGCTTTTATTGTCTGCTATATAATCTAAAGAAGACCTTATTTTATAATACAAGTATTTGTATGCATATTATTGAAAATGAAGTCTGTACAAAGTTTGTTTGTTTGTAATCTAATCAAAATTATGAGGTCATCTGATTATGAGATCATCTGATTACAACTTGATTACAACAAAGAGACTGTATCAGGCTATTCTACTGTGTCTGTGCACAGCATGCTGATCATAAAACACTAGACACTAATTATTCAAGTTGGCTCTTCCTTTTTTTTAACAAGCTCCAGGTAAAAACAGCCACTGATGCACTTTCTGAAGAGCAGTATAGACAAACAGATAACCGCAAGCTTCTTTCTTAGTACATTTCTCTAGTTGACAGTGAGACCCTTAATATCCCATTGAAACAAAAGGCAGTTGAATGAAGGGTAGATGAAAGCCAATGTCTGTAAATGAATTAAAACCTCTAACTGACCATCACTGTTGAATTATACCTGCTAGGGCGTTTTAACGATTGGAGTTCTCTGCCTTCAAAGATTGAGATGGGGAATTTCTTTGTGTCCTCAAGTGTAAATTGGATCATTATCTGGTTTGTGTCCGATTGGTAATTAGTAAAAGGTAATGCATGTGTACTTCCAGGAGCATATGCTAGACGGGCGATAATCAAATGTTTTAAATATATGCATACCAATCGCACATTTCTCAATATTTTGCCATTCAGAGACAAGCTATTTATAATATTAAGACTAATTAGACCTTGCGCGCAACAAGAAAAGTCAGAAAGCAAATCTGCCAGAGACATCTACAGCAAAACCTAGTCTACACAAACAGAAAGCCTACTTTTTTGTTTTAAGAATGGCACAAATGCCAATGATCAGCATGATGACTGATAAAAACATGCGTTAAGTGCCTTACCTAAAAATGAAGAACTATTTTTTTCCATGGCGCGTGGCTTTTTTCCAGATGTTACAGCTTACGTCCGCCACAGTACCCAGTGAATAGTGTGTACAGAGGAGAGAGAGGGACTGGGGCGCAGGGAAGAGGAGAGAGAGAGTGAGGAGAAAAGTAAGTAGGCAAGAGATACACATTGCATGCATATTTTTTAACGATTATTGTTTTTAAAAGTGCAGCAGGCTTTTATACCTATTTTATACCCATTTATATATATATATATATATATATATATATATATATATATATATATATATATATATATATATATATATATATATATATATATATATATATATATATATATATATATATATATATATTATATATCATTATATATATATATATTATATATATAATTTTTTTAGTACAAAATATAAGGCGTATATATATATATATATATATATATATATATATATATATACATATATACACATATATATATATTATTTTTTAGTATATATATATATATATATATATATATATATATATATATATATATATATATATATATATATATATATATATATATATATATATATATATATATATATATATATATATATATATATATATATATATATATACTAAAAAATAATTAAAAGTTTAAGTTGGTGTGATCAGCCACTAGATGGCAGTGACTGATCGTTTCTATGGTTTTAGTTAGTAGTTAGCTGGGTTGAAGGTTGAAACAATAGTCTGTCACTGTATCAATAATATCTTTAAGAATTGTTAGTCATTAATTTTCGCTTTATTTCGTTACTAATTTGTTGCGGGTTTGTTTTATACGTGCGCGGGGTGTGGGCCAGTCCGGAGTCTCGCGATACCCCGCTCAGTGATCTTGTCCTGAACTGCTTGGATACTAGTTTCACTCGAAACATCAACACAGTTACCCGGAAAGGTATTATTACATGCATTTTACGCGTGTCTTCTGAAAAAACACCTCATCTATAATATTTAATTACGTTGGACCAATTTAAAAAACATATTGAGCGCATGTCACTGGAAAAAGTTCTTAGCCTAGTTGGCATAAGTACTAGCTAACATCGGTTTGCTAACTTAGCTGCTAACGTTAGCGAACAGTCAGCTGAGCAAGTCGGAAGAAGTTTGGATTTCACCAATATGACGGAATTCTAATGGACATGGGCGTCTTCCTTCTTCAAAGTACCAACTAAAAGGTAAGCACTATCACCATTTAAAAGTCTGCAGTATTAGCTTTTGTGAGAGGCGGTCAAGTAGCTAATATTAAGCTGAACTCAGTCGAGTTTGCTGCGCCGTCAAATACATCTGCCTGGGGCAGTCATTATCGTTAAGCGTTAAGTCCTTTATATGAGCTCCTGTCCCGTTTTTGTCATTCATTCATTCATTTGTTAAACATGCAATTAACATAGCATGTCAACATCGTATGCTAAAATTTTGAAATACTGAGACCAGTGAAGCCGTGGTAGTTGGCATGACACCAGTTTCAGAAAACCTCTCATGAGCACCTTTCATAATCCAAGTCCTAATTACTGTAGGGATGTTCTTGTACTTTGTTACATAGACAGCAGTCTGCACTCACAATACAGTCTATGGCACCTACTGACTAACTTTACTTGACTACTACCGGAGAGATACTGGTGCTGAAGCTGACTCTCCATCACATACCATACATACCAGGTCTACTTTTTCTGTCTGTCGTTTTCTGTCTTTGTAATAGTTAATGTAATACAAAACAAAAGACGATCTAGATTTTTTTAATGTAGTGGGCAGGTGAAGACTAGGGCCACAAATCTCTGATTGTTCCATGGAGATGTTCTTCCTTTGCTGGAATGTTTTGCATTTAAGACATTTGATCTATATCATATCTTTCGATTCTTCCTGTGACCAGGGTCTCCTTTACACAAATCTGACTTTAAGTCTTGGCATCACCTGATTGTTTCCATGAAGATCGATATGTTTTATGCAGCTTTCAGGAAAAACGATAACATTTCTATATAGACAAGCAGCTGGCGGACCCTCCACCAGAGAAGTTACAAAGGTCACCTTTAAAGAAAAAGTATAATAGCTCCTCGGGCTACTTGATCATGAAAAATAACGATAATAAATTACAATGAAATTATAGCACAGAGGCTCATGCATGCTCACAGACACCACTTCAGAGTTAGTGTTAATAATTGCTCGGTCTCAATTATGCAATTTTGGTATTGGTTGAATACTTGCAATGAATTTATTATTAGGACTGTGCAATTAATTCAAACAGTCCTGTGACCATATACTCCGTTAAGTAGGACAGGTGTTCAGGGAAGTATTGACATGACATGTGACACTTGTGCGCTAACCACCCAGCATGGAAAGCTTTGAGGAATGTGAGCTTGTACAACCTGTTTTAAATGGAATGATTTTACTGATGCAGCTGATACATTTAAATGAAAGTCCAATCAATGTTTTAATTCTAATTACAAGTTAGTTTAAATGTGCAGTATATGCGTTTTTGGGAGGACTGTCTGCCATCTCCTTGTCTCCATGGAGATTTTATTGTTTTGCTTTAGGGCACTTGTTAAAAGCACTAGATTTTCATTTGTTGTATACATTGGCTGTAAGCGTAACATATACTATGAATAGAATTGTATAGTAAAGAGTGCAGTAAAAATTAGACATATAGTCAATGAGTATATGGGCTGCGCACTTGTCTAATTCCAGATCTAATTGCAGGAGAGGATGAGGAGAAGCAAGAGGGCAGAAGCGGTGATACAATCGTCTAGCCCAAATCTCAAACCTCATGATGTCAGTGCTGGTATGTGCTTTTGGAATTTTAAGGAGATTATATGGGTGAGTTTAGTTATTATTATCATGATAATTCTTTTTTATTTTCTAATAGAGCTAACATCTGCATGGAAAAGTTTGACACAGTCCAAAGCGGCTGTAAGTACAAAATACGAAGTGCCAAATTCACAAGTTAATAACATTGTTGATGTTCATTGTTCACAATCTTTGCAGTATGTTATCACTGTAATTCTTTGTTTATACTCTTTAGTTGCGGCAGATAGAAAACAAACTAGAAGCAGGTCCAGGAACAGGGGTTTTATTGGAGTCTGTTAAGGCACCTTCCAAGAAAAAAACATTGAGAAAAGATGAATGCAAAGGTATCCATCTTTTAAAGGGATATCAGATCGACAAGTTCGACATTTCTTTGTATTCATGTTTTGTTCACTACAGATGGACAACAATGTGATCAAAAAGAAAAAGCCATAAAAATAAGGGGTCGTAATTCACAAAGTCCAGAAAAGAGCAAGTCTCGAGGCCCTCTTCGAAATTCCACTCAGGAGAACACTACTCGCAGCAGTGTGGAATTCAGGGAGCCATTAGCCTCCTACAGGTAATTTAAAATGTTTAAGTATAATTCATATTTTGCAAATGGTTACAGTTAAAAAATTTGAAATTACTGAATTATTTGAGTAGAGAGTAGTAAGATGTAGCACATAAATATGTTATGTAGTCTGCACAGCAAGTGGTAAATTAAGAGGAAATCTTGAGCTTCTTTCTAATCTTGTGTAATGTTTTTTTTATACAGAGAGGCCACCCCTCCACCACATCTCTCCTCTCCTCCTGACCTTTCCAGTCTGCAGTCAGCGCCAGGGTCTTCGTACTCATCCCAGACGTCTAATTCAAATCCTGCTCTTAGTCATCTTGTGTACCAGAAAGACACCAGGGACAAGCAGACTGACAGGGACGTGGATAGCACACACTCCTCCACTATGGAACATATGGAGATCCGCTACCTCAATGATCTACCAGCCCTGGACACAATGAGGACTAATCTGCCCCACTCTCGGGCACTCGCTAGAGAAGCCCTACAATCAAGCAGCTCTCTCAAAGCACAACTTCTACAGAGCACTGACAGCAAAGAAAGTGGAAGTACCCCATCCTCTAGTCCTGGTTCAGCTTCACAACGCTTGGAAAACCTAAGACGTCATCAACCAGATGATAAACTGGAAAAACTAAAAGAGCGGATCCGAAAACAGAGACAACATCTGGAGGAAACTGCTGAAAAAGAAAAGTTGGGTAGTTATTTAGAACAGCCACTTATTGGAAATGGCAACTGTGGTACTTGCACCATTCCAACAGTGAAAGTACGGAAAGTAGCAACTGCACCATCTGCACCTATTTATAAAGGTATGTGAGTTTACACTTTTGATTATGTGGGACTGTTTAACAATTTACATAATCTGTGTTTGAGTTTATTTTTTGTTTTTTTAGGTTTCAATAATACTGAAGCTAAAATACAGACTCCAGATGGAAAAATCTGGCATGAAGAGGACTTTCACAATCTCAGTAGAGAAATTTATAAAGACCTGTCTCAACAGTTTGAAGGTGAGAGGATTTTAGGCAGTCTTTCTCAACAGCCAAAGGCCTTGTCCTACAGTCCTAAAGACAAGTCTGAGGCCCCGCACCTGATAGACATTCTGTGGACAATATACAGGACAGTTTCCAGTTTACTCTATAGCCACATCTCACAGCGCAACTAACTTTGTATTATTTAAAAAAAAAAAAAACCGCAGTAATTCGGAGTCTGCTCTATGATGAAAAAAGGCAATACAGGTACAATTTAGACTTTATTTAATTAAAAATGTGTTGCACTGGGTCATGTCAGTTCCTTACTTTGCAGACCCCTTTACCCTGAAACTCCACACTCTTCCACTGATCCTAACTTGACCACACTGCACTAAGCCATGCTGATATGAAACCAAAAGCCAATGGAATAGTGCCTTTTGTGTTATCCCAAAAGTGTCTGCACCTTTGTTGTATATGCTCGCTGCTTCTGATTTTTATTTTTATTTTTTAACAGGAAGCACAAAATCACAGCTCCAGAAAGGACAGAGAGACCTCTCCAAAGAGAGAAAATCTCATAAACCTGTACGAAAAGTTCAAAAAGTTGACTCTGAATTTGCAAAGCCAGGTAAAAAAAATAAAATAATAAAAGTTGTATTATGTGTGTGTATATATAATATATATATATATATATGTGTGTGTGTGTGTATAGTGTGTGTATATGTGTGTATGTATATACATACATATATATAATATATGTGTATAAATATATATGTGTGTATATATGTATATATATATATATATATGTATATGTGTATAATATATATATGTGTGTGTATATATATATATATATGTGTGTGTGTGTGTGTGTGTGTGTATATATATATATATACATGTGTGTGTGTGTGTGTGTGTGTGTGTGTGTGTGTGTGTGTGTGTGTGTGTGTGTGTATATATATATATATGTATAGTATATAGTGTATAGTGTTAGCTGCAGACTAGTATTTGCCTGCCGCTTGTATGAGTTGGGTATTGAGCAACTTCGCACTGCTAAAGTTATGAGTTTGACTTAAGCTTCTTTGAAATGTCCACCATGTCTGACATTTGCTGTGTAACTAGCACTAAGTAATGCTCTCTTGGTGGCAGATCCTTAGGTTATTTAATATTTTAAGAATTTGTCTGGTTTAAGAAGCTTTCATAATTGGTGTTACCATTAAATTAATCAGAAACATAGTTGTCTTTTGATTGAATGATGACTCTGTAATAATCTAGATGTTTGTAAAACTTTGTGTTACTAGTACTTGTATGTTGAGCTGTCCTGAGCACTTCTATAAATAGTCTTTTTAATGTCTAGCTGGTACAGCTGACTTGTCCATCCAATGCCCAGCTGTTGACTAGTTTTTTCACTTTCAAAAGGAAATGCATCTAGTCACCTGTCCTGTGTACAGTGGTCTGCATAGCATTTCCATCTAGTTCTGCAAAATTTTGGGCAAAATGCTAGTTTACTTTTGACATGAATTGGGATAGCATGTAGATTTGTAATTTATGTTTTCCAACCACGATTTAGTTCACATCTAAGATTCTAGGAGCCTTAACATTTGAAAGAATGTTGGCTAAACTTATACGAGAATATTATATATATATATATAATATATTAATATATATATATATATATATATTTTATATATATATATATATATATATATATATATATATATATATATATATATATATATATATATATATATATATATATATATATATATATATATATATATATATATATATATATATATATATATATTAATATATATATATATATATATATATATATATATATATATATATATATATATATATATATATATATATATATATATATATATATATATATATATATATATATATATATATATATATATATATATATATATATACTATATATATATATATATATATATATATATATATATATATATATAAACTGTTGTATGTCCCCCCCCGCTCATTTATTTCTGTGGTGACTTCTTCCTTTATTATGAAAAATATGTATGTGTGTGTATATATATATATATATATATATATATATATAGATATATATTATTATATATATATATAAAACATATTATATATATAAAAACAGTGTTGTATGTCCCCCCGCTCATTTATTTCTGTGGTGACTTCTTCCTTTATTATGTGTATGTCTGTATCCAGACCATATTCTTTGTTTTCATGCAGTAATAAGTCCTGCTTCATGGCGGGAAGGCCAGAAGCTTGTGAAGATGGTACTAGGCAAAGATCCCACAGTAAGAACTGAGGAGTCCCAAAAGACTAGGAGAAAAAATCTAAAAGGTAACTTACCTTTATCGTAGAATGACTTAAATATATTTGTATGTACCCAGTTAATAATTATGCTCAAATGTTTTTGGTACTTCTGTCCAGGTCCCCACTGTATATCCAGTTCAGATCCACGTGCAGAACTGCATCGACCTAAGTGTCCTCAAAATACAGCAAAGAAACCAGAGAGCAGAGAATTTCACAATAATGCAAGAACCTCTTCCACGGCAGTGCAAGAACCATCTTCTGCGCATGTGGGGTCAGACATGTTGTCAGCAGACATCAAAGGGATACTGGACGATCTCCAACTCGAGTGCAAAACTACAGAGAGCGGTGAGCGAGCCAGAGGGACATCCCGGCGGGGAGCAGGTCACAGACAAGGCCGAGGGAGTTCAGGCTCAAGAACAAGGGCTCCTGTCTCTACTTGGGGAACTACATCAGCACGAGGGTGCCGTAGTGCTAGTCCGTCCAATCGATCAAGAGCTGTCAACAGAGTGGAGACAGGGCAGAAAAAGCGCCACTATGATGCAGATACAGTTCGTCAATACATTGCCCAGCAACAAGAAAAGAGAAAAAGGCAACAGGTGGAAGAAAAGAACGCGCTGAGGGAGGAGGCAGAGAAGAAGCAACAGAGATTGCAAGAGCTGTATAGAAAGCAGAGAGAAGGTGCTAAAACATTGGCCACTAGCACTGCAGCACCCGCTCAAATGCGACTTCAAGAGACCTTCAACAAACTGCTGCTGGAAGGGGCACAATTTAACCAGGAGGCTACACAAATGGTACAACCTCTGTTTGTTAGAATTGGATTTTTATATTAGGGGCAAGCAAGCCACCATGTCAGAACTGTAATTCTTTTTTCTCAATATTTGATTTGACAGAGACCATTGTATCAACCGTCTGGAGAGTCTGATAAAGAAAATATGAGATTGGAGCAAGCTCAGAGCCCATCAAGCAGCGACCGATCTTTAAATCATCCCCCTCTCTCCAGGTATATTCATCTTTATATCTTGTGAGTGTGCTTCTGACATCTAAAAAATCATGATGTTAAGTCACAAGCCATTTGTGATTCCATGGAAGGCAATAATGTATTTGTTTTGCTCTACTACTTGCAGTGTTGTTGTTAATTTTTATTTATTTTTTCAACCCATTTTATCTAATGC